>JAIUZE010066412.1:0-10191 GCA_022085475.1 Heliosperma pusillum
GGATATCTTCTTCCATCTTTTAATCATCATAATACATAGAAAATAATTTAAATTTCTAGTTTTTTTTAGTTATTTTGTATGGAAGGCTAAGTTCTACATCTTGGAACAAGTTTTTTAAGCCAAGTTAGTTTGAATTGTAAAATTCTTATTCTATTTCTATTTCATTTTTTAGAGTATCAAATTTAGTTTGCATTATTGTTGGTTTGTTAATTATGCACCTAGAATGATCAACTAGTTGTCATTAGTTAATTAGCCATTGCTAGATTAAATGAATGAATCTTTTAGTTGTTTATCTATTCCATTGTAGCAATTATAATTCATCAAATCGTATGCTTTCATCAACGTTGAGTTATAAAGGACTAAATTTGTATGAACCAAAGTGAAGCAACGCTTGTTTTCTTCATTCGTTTATCTTTGCTAAATTCCATCGCTTTAATCTACAATCTCGATACAATTGAGCGCTTGACTAAATTGACGATATTGTAAGGAATATTTGTTTACGCTTGTAACTAATAATCATTCATAAGTGGAATTAGAAGTCAACAACTTCATAGCAAATTAAAGTACTCAATATTGAAATAGAGTGGAAGAGTCAATGATCAATTCATAACTTATTGGTGGAAATTACTTGGTCCAAGAATCATTCTCATTTTTGTTATACGCTTTCAATTATTATATTTTCTTTATATTACATTTCACTTTTGCTTTAGTAAACTTAGAACATCAACATATCAAAACCCCCCCTTTAGTTACTTGTTTTTACACACATTTAATAAACAAAACACCTTCCTTGTGGGATCGACCTCTACTTACACTTACTATTAGTTTGTGTTTGTAGTAGTTAAAAATACTAATTTGGAGACTCGCGACAAGTCTAGCCAAATTTTGGCGCCGTTGCCGGGGAAGGCTATTGTTTATTTATTTGTTAAATTGTTTATTTTTTATTTTTATTTTTATTTTTATTTTTATTTTTATTTTTATTTTTATTTTTAGTTTAGTTTTGGTGTTCGGGTTTATGCCAGACACCCGTTCTACTAACAAGAAATTGTTAGATTTTGATCCATAATTGGAGAAAACTCTTTTTTAGATAAGAAGGGCAACAAGGAGAAAGCTTTAATTCAACAAGCAAGACAAGAAAGAGGAGAAAGAAAAGATCAACATGGTACGAGAAACTAGGACTTTGAAGGAGCTCATCGCTCCCGACCTTACTCAACAACCTTTGTGCATTACATTTCCAGACTTGGATGACGGTGTCACATTTGAGTTGAAGTCGGGTTTGATCCACTTATTACCCTCATTCCATGGGTTAAGTGGTGAGGATCCAAACAAACATTTATCGATATTTCATGTGGTATGCACTAGTATGAAACCGAAAGATGTTACCGAAGAGCAAATCAAGTTGAGGGCATTCCCTTTTTCATTAAAGGATTCCGCTAATGATTGGTTGTACTACCTTCCACCGGATAGTATCACTACTTGGGCCGAAATGAAGAAGGTGTTTCTTGAAAAGTATTATCCCGCCTCCCAATCTTCTCATCTTAAGAAGGAGATCTCAAATGTGGAACAAAAAAATGATGAAACACTTTATGAGTATTGGGAGCGATTCAAGAAGTTATGTGCACGATGCCCATACCATGGGTATAGACGTATAGTGACCAAGATCTTATCCTCTACTTTGTTGGAGGATTATTATCGGAAGATGCTCGGATGGTTCATGGTGCTAGTGGCGGTGGAATACTTAACAAGAATCCGGATGAAGCAAATGCGTTGTTGAGTGAGCTTGCTTCTAGCTCACGACAATTTAGTGTGGGGTCCACCACAAGAAGAGTTAGCATGGCAAGTTCTAGCTCCAACCCATCATTGGAGAGCAAGGTTGAAGATTTGACTTCCTTAATGAGGGAGATGCTCATGGGGAATAAGCAACAAGTGCAAGCTTGTGGTCTTTGCTCATCCAATGTTCATGTCACCGATCGGTGTCCACTTCTCCAAGAGGAGACCGAAGAGGTCAAGGCCGCTTACTATAATCCTATGCGGAGAGACCATCCCGGTTTCCAATATGGGAATCCACAAGGCGGTTTGCAACTACAAGGCCAACAAAATCAAGGCTCATCATTTGGACAACAATTTGGTCAATCTAAACCAAGGTTCATTCCGAGGCAACAAGGTTCAAACTCATTCTCCTCTCAAGGTCAAACCTCCACTCCATCCATGTCTACGGAGGAAATGATTCGGGCTCTTACTTCTAATGTGGCCACTATGCAAGCTAATCAAGTGCAATTTCAACAAGAGACAAAGGCTAGTATTCAAAACTTGGAAAATCAATTTGGGCAAATGTCTAGTGCTCTTGGGAGACTTGAAGCTAAAGTTTCTGGTAAGCTACCTTCCCAAACTATTCCTAATCCTAAGCCTAATGCGAGTGCTATTACTTTAAGGAGTGGGAAGGAGTTACAAGGGCCAAAAGCAAAGATTAGTGAAATAATTGAGCAAGAGGAGGAGGAGTTGGTGGTTGAACCCATCGTCACCTCACCGTTGGTTCAAGAGGAGGAAGTACCACCGGTTTTTACACCTACTCATGTGGATGCTCCACCTTTTTCCGAGGCACTCAAGAGGAAAAGTCGCCCTACACAAGACAAGGATGTCTATGAGACTTTCCGAAAATGCGAGGTAAACATCCCTTTATTAGATTTACTGAAAAGTGTGCCTAGGTATTCTAAGTTTCTTAAAGCGTTGTGTACCATAAAAAGGAATCAAAAGTTTAAGGGTGTCCAAATAGTTAAAGTTAATGAACATGTGTCGGCTTTGTTTCAACATAAGTTGCCATCTAAGTGTAGTGACCCGGGTATGTTTACCGTGCCTTGTACCTTAGGAGACACCACTATTCCTAATGCTATGCTTGACTTAGGTGCTTCAATTAATGGTATCCCTTATTCTTTATACAAGTCATTGAAATTGGGGCCATTATTTAAAACAGGGGTGGTAATTCAATTGGCCGATCGTTCAAATGCTTATCCTAAGGGAGTGGTTGAGGATGTACTTATAATGGTAGATAAATTAAATTTTCCCGCTGATTTTTATGTACTTGAAATGGAACATGATTCACATGCGGCTCCTATTCTTCTAGGTAGGCCATTCTTGAGAACCGCAAGTACTAAAATTGATGTGTCTAATGGCTCTCTTACTATGGAGGCCGATGGTCAAGTGGTTAAGTTTAATATCTATGATTCTATGAAATATCCTCGTGATGATCATTCTTGTTTCATGATTGATATTTTGGAGCCTTTAGTGCAGGATGTGTTCAATGTGATTGGAGGAGATGACTTGCTCGTAGCTATTGATAATAGCTTGTCTTGTGATGATATAAGTTTTTCTCTATCTCATGATTTGACGAGAGTGGTGGATTCTTTAGCCAAGATGGAAAGACTTCCTATAATACCTTCATTTTCTAAACCTTTAATTAACTCTAACTTTGCCTAGTGAGAAATTGTTGTCATCAGTTTTGCAGGCACCCGTGGTTGAGTTGAAACCATTACCTTCCCATTTGAAGTATGTTTTTCTAGATGATGAAGAAACTTTACCGGTGATCATTTCTAGCAAGCTTACCGAGGAGCAAGAGGTAAAGTTGGTGGGGGTTCTGAAGGAGAATAAGCTTCCAATTGGATTGACTATTGCCGACATCAAGGGTATTAGTCCAACCACTTGTATGCACCACATATTCTTGGAAGAGGATGCCAAACTGGTAAGGCAACCACAAAGGCGATTGAATCCACCTATGATGGAGGTGGTGAAGAAAGAGATCCTAAAGCTTTTGCAAATGGGTATGATATACCCAATATCCGATAGCAAGTGGGTGAGCCCCACTCAAGTGGTGCCAAAGAAAAGTGGAGTGACGGTTGTAGAAAATCAACATGGATAATTGGTTCCCACCCGAGTACAAAATGGGTGGCGTGTTTGTATTGACTATCGTAGACTCAATGCGGTGACAAGGAAGGATCACGTTCCCTTGCTTTTTATTGATCAAATGCTTGAGAGGCTTGCCGGTAAGCCTTTTTATTGCTTTTTAGATGGTTATTCGGGCTATTTTCAAATTGCTATTGCGCCCGAAGATCAAGATAAGGCCACTTTTACTTGTCCATTTGGCACCTTTGCATATCGACGCATGTCATTTGAGTTATGTAATGCTCCCGTAACTTTTCAAAGATGCATGGTTAGTATTTTCTCGGAATATGTTGAGAATTTCATTGAAGTTTTCATGGATGACTTTACCATGCATGGTGATTCCTTTGATAGTTGTTTGACTCATTTATCTCTTGTGCTTAAGAGATGCATTGATACTAACCTTGTCTTAAATTCTGAAAAATGTCATTTTATGGTGGAGCAAGGTATTGTACTTGGGCATGTAGTATCCTCTAAAGGTATTGAGGTTGATAAAGCCAAAATTGACACTATTCAATCACTTCCCCACCCTACTAATGTTCGAGAAGTGCGCTCTTTCCTTGGTCATGCAGGTTTTTATAGGCGGTTTATCAAAGACTTTTCAAAGGTAGCTTCACCATTGTGCAAATTATTGCAAAAGGAGGTAGAATTCGAGTTTGACTTAGCATGTAAGGAGGCATTTGACAAGCTAAAGGAGAAGTTGACATCGGCCCCAATCATACAAGCTCCAAATTGGTCTCTTCCATTTGAGCTTATGTGTGATGCTAGTGACAACGCCGTTGGTGCTGTCTTGGGTCAACGAGTTGGGAGAGTGCCCCATGTGATATACTATGCCTCTACGACTCTCAATGAGGCTCAGAAGAAATACTCTACTACCGAAAAGGAGATGTTGGCGGTGGTATTTGCTTTAGAAAAATTTAGGTCCTATCTACTTGGTACTAAAGTAGTGGTTTTCATCGATCATGCCGCTCTTAGATATTTGATGACAAAGAAAGAGGCTAAGCCAAGGCTTATCCGATGGGTATTGTTGCTAAGTGAATTTGACATAGAGGTGAAAAACAAGAAAGGAGCCGAAAATGTGGTTGCGGACCTCTTAAGTCGGTAAGTGAATGTGGAGAAACTTGCGGAGCCTATTCGAGGCACATTTCCCGATGAAACACTCTTTGCCCTTACTTCCGTTTCTCCTTGGTATGCTAACATTGTTAAATTTCTTGTTTCCAATGCATTTCCTACAGGTTTCTCCAAATCCCAAAAGGAGAAGATACGGAGTGATGCCAAATACTATGTTTGGGATGATCCTTACTTATGGAAGCATTGCTCGGATCAAGTGGTGAGGAGATGTGTTCCGAAAAATGAGATGAGCTCTATTCTAACTTTTTGTCATTCCTATGCTTGTGGGGGACACTTTGGAGCTAGACGGACCGCAAAGAAAGTGCTTGATTGTGGCTTCTATTGGCCTAGCTTGTTTCGGGATGCCCATGGTTTTGTCAAAACTTGTGACAATTGTCAACGGAGTGGTAACATTTCTCGTCGTAATGAGATGCCTCAAACCCCTATGCTTTATTGTGAAATTTTTTATGTATGGGGTATAGATTTTATGGGCCCGTTTCCCATGTCTCATGGTTTCTTATATGTACTTCTTACCGTTGATTATGTATCGAAGTGGGTAGAAGCTAAACCCACTAGGACTAACGATGCTAAAGTTGTTGCAGATTTTCTCAAGTCTAACATCTTTTCTAGGTTCCGAATTCCAAGGGCAATGATAAGCGATCGGGGAACACACTTTTGCAATAGGACGGTAGAAGCACTTTTAAAGAAATATTGTGTCACTCACAAGGTATCTACCGCTTACCATCCTCAAACAAATGGCCAAGCCGAAGTGTCCAATAGAGAGGTGAAGTCAATCTTGGAAAATACGGTGAATCCGAATCGGAAAGATTGGAGCTTAAGGTTGGATGATGCATTATGGGCGTATAGAACGGCCTATAAAACTCCGATTGGTATGTCACCATACCGGTTGGTTTTTGGTAAGTCTTGTCATCTTTCGGTCGAGCTTGAGCACAAGGCTTTTTGGGCGGTAAAAACTTTAAACATGAGAATGGATGAGTCGGGTGTGTACCGGAAGTTATAATTGCAAGAGTTAGAGGAGATTAGAAATGAGTCGTATGAAAATGCGGCGATTTTCAAAGAGCGGACTAAGGCATGGCATGATAAGATGCTTTCTAGGAAGACATTTTCCGTTGGTCAAAAGGTTTTGATTTACATCTCCCGTCTTCGCTTATTTCCGGGTAAGCTACGGTCAAGATGGGTTGGCCCATTTATTGTCACTCAAGTATTTCCACATGGAGCGGTGGAGATTCGTAGTCCGTCTACGAAGAAGATTTTCAAAGTGAATGGATCGGACACCGTCTCAAACCATATTATGACGGAATTTCAAAATGAAGCGGCCGAGGAAGTTAATTTTATCGACCCAATATATGAAGATTAAGCTTCTCATTCCCATGTTGAGCTATGACATTAACTAAGGCGCTTTACGGGAGGCAACCCGATTTGCTTTTATTTTATTTTATTTTATTTATTTTATGTAGTTTCTATTTGCTTGTATTAGATTAGTTTCCTTTAATCTAATTTACTTGTGTTTATGTTTTGTAGGTAAAGAAAAAAAAAACAAGAAGAGCAACAGCCACGTCTAGCAGCAACAACCGCGGCTAGCAGCTACCTCGCGGCAACAGCAGCCTCACGCGGCCACAACCACCACCTCGTGGCTCCCCTCTCTGTTTTTCCAGCCGCCCCACGCAGCCGCACCTGACACCAACCCAGCCTTTCTCTTCTTTCTTCTTCGTTATCCGACTAAAACACAGGAAAAAAAAAACAAATTCAACGAGCAACGAGACGAACAACGAGATAAGAAAAAGCCAATCCCTTCCCTCACACCAAATTTGTTCATGCTTAATTGAAATCTTTGTTTCTTGTGTCACACAACCAATTTCTATTGTTTTCCTTCAAGCTTAGTAGCAACTAGATTTAATGCCCGTGCGATGCACGGGTTTACGTTAATGTCATTTTCGTAATTTTCCTATAACAGTTAACTTATAAAAATAAACTTTTGAAGTTTTAAGGATATAATAAAATATACTCCGTATTTTTTAAAAAAATAATATTGATATATTGATTCAACTTATTGTATTTTAAACATATGTTACCAACCTTGTCGGGACTCAAATTATATTTGATCTATATTATGACTCGAAAAATAATTCAAAGTACTTAAGAATTAAGCTCTCTAAGACAATGTTTAAGAAACTCAAAAGATTTTGGGTTGATCACCGCACCTTATGCTAATTGTTCGATATAGGGCAATTCTACTATTTATAGTTATTAGTATATTCACCACACAAATTATTTTTCAATGTGAGATATATAACATACTAAGAATTACACAAAGTATATGCAAATAATATGATATTCTATACTGTAATGATAGCATTTTTTTTTTACCACGAATCTAATTATACTATTTTCATAATTAATACAAAATCTTAAGAGCTCTCTAAAACAATATTATCTTCGTCTTAATCATTTGTTTGCCTTTGACTAAAATACTCCTAAGAAAAAGGCAAACAAATGACCGGGACGAAGGGAGTATTTGAGAGACTTAAATGACTTTGGGTTCATCTCTAAGTTTGAAGGACGACTCTTATTTATAATCGCGTGATCATCCCAGCTTATTATGATATTTCTCCGATGTGGGACAATTCTTCTATTTATACATAGTATATTCACCACACTTGATTACTTTTCAATGTGAGACAAATAACATATTTGGTAGTTACCATTAAAATTATTATATACGATACTTTCTAAATTAATTTTGATGATGTAAATTTCATTAAGGTAGAAATAATAATACAAACTTTTAAGACCTCTGAAAGATAATACTTGAGAGATTCAAAAGATTTTCGGTGAATATCTAAGTTGAAAGATGACTCATTTTCACAATATTTTTTGTGAATTGAATGTACAAAATTTTATAAACAAATTATAAACACCACTTGAATATAATATAGGAAATGTATATTGAGATAAATAAAATAATTTTCACTTTACTTTTTAATGATATTTTCCTAAATTAATTTTTGATGATGTAAGTTTCACTAATGTAGGTGGATACAAATTTTTAAGAGCTCTCTAAGATAGTATTTAAGAGACTAAAAAGATTATGGGTTGATATCTAAGTTCCAAGGATGAATCTTATTTATAATTATAGGATCGCCCTAGCTTATGATAATTTTCTGATGTGGGAAAATATACTATTTATACGTAATATATTTACCACACTTGTATTATATTTTAATGTGGGACAAATAACTTACTAAGTAGTACACCATAAAAACTATTACTTATATAGGATACTTTCCTAAGTTTTCTAAATTAAGTTTGATGATGTAAATTTCACTATTGTGGAATTACTAATACAAACTTTTAAAGGTTCATTAAACCAATACTTAAGAGACTAAATGACTCCTATTTATAATCATACTTAGTATATATATTTTCCACAAATACATTATTTTTCAATGTGAGACTAATAACACAGTAAGTAGTTTATCATCAAAATTATTATTTATGATAATTTTCTAAATTAATTTTTAATAATGTAAATTTAACTATTGTGACTATTATAATTCCATTTTGGTAAGACTTATCCAAAACAATGATTAAGAGACTTAAAAAATTATAAGTTTATACCTAAGTTCAAGGATGACTCATATTTATAATCATAAGATCACCCTATGTTATAATAATTTTTCAATATGGGACAATTTACAATTTATAAGTAATATATTCACCACACATACATTATTCTTCAATGTGGGACTAATAACGAACTAAGTAGTACACCATCTTTTTTCATATACTCTCTCCAATCCAATCCAAAATACCCACCTTCCATTTTAGAACAATCCAATCCAAACTACCCATACCATAAATGAGTAAAATTAGGAGAAACCTATCCTTATAGCATACCTATATTTACAAAAAATTGTCATTCTTATAACATACCCCACCTAATTTATGTACTACCTCTCTCATCCTTTTCCCATATTACCCTCACCAAAAACAATTTTCTTAAAACTTATGCAAAAGGGTGTGGGTAGTTTGGATTGGATTGGAGGGAGTATATTTATTTCTTAACTGTTACTAAACTGTTATATTAATATTAGAATAATAAAAATATATTTTAAATGTCATTTACTAAATTTTTAAAGTCATTTATTAACATAAAAATATAAAAAAAATAGTTCCAAATATGATTCCTATTTGTAATCATAAGATCACCACCCTGTGATCGATAATTTTCTGATGTGAGACAATTCTACTATTTATATGTAATATATTCACCACATCTACATTATTTTTCAATGTAGGACATATAATATACTAAAAATTACACAAAATATGTCCAAATAATATGAATTTCTATACTTTGCAGGGGTTTTTTTCACCACGAATCTAATTATATTATCTTCGTAATTTTTTTTTACAATACTTCAATTTTTTTAATAATACCTTTTAAAATTAATTTTTAATGATGTAAATTTAACAATTGTGAAGATAATAATAGACAAACATTTAAGAGATCTCTAAGACAATACTTAAGAGACTTAAAAGATTTTAGTTTGTTATATAAGGTCCAAGACTGATTCATATATTTAATCACAGGATCACCCACCTTATGTTAATTTTATGATGTGAGACAATTTTACTATTTATACATAGTATATTCATCACATCTACAAACTTTTAAGAGATCTCTAAGACAATATTTAAGAGATTCAAAATTTTTGGGTTGATACATAAAGTTTAAGGATTACTCCTATTTATAATATCATAGGATTACCCACTTTATTATTTTTTCAATGTGGAACAATTCTTCTATTTATATGTAATATTTTTAGCACATCTACATTATTTTCCAATGTGGGACAAATAATAGTTATGAATTTAATTTTTATTTAAAGAGTTTCTAAAAAGTTGAAAACTTGATAATATTATTAGGAAAATAATATAATGTTGAAAAGTTGATAATATTATTAGGAAAATACTTAATTTAAAAAATATAATAAAAATCTAAGAGTTCAACCATAACTTGGAAAATATATGTATGAATTTATTTTTTACTTTAAGAGTTCCTATAAAGAGGGAACCACTCACGTGCCTCGAAAAAAGCCTCTTTTATATATATATATATATATA
>JAIUZE010066413.1:0-17782 GCA_022085475.1 Heliosperma pusillum
AACCCTGATAAAAGCAAGGTTGTTGAGGCAGGCCAAAGGAAGACTACCCCCCTCAAAAAGTGTGTTTTCAATGTCAAGGATATGGACATTTTGCTAGAGAATGTCCATCTAAAAGAGCTCTGAGAACTCTAGAGGTAATCCATTGGGGGGATGATGAGGTGTTGGTCTGTGATGAGGAGATGGAAGAGCCTGAGATAGAGGCTAGTGAGGAGTTGATAGAACCTGATGCTGGGTTAAGTCTGGTGGCTTGGAGGGTGATGCACACACAACCCCAACCCTTAGAAGAAGATCAAAGACACCAGATCTTTAGAACTAGGTGCACCATAAAAGGGAGGGTGTGTAATCTGATGGTGGATGGAGGGAGTTGCACCAATGTAGCCTCTAAGACAATGGTGGATAAACTAACATTGCCCACCAAAGACCACCCTCAACCTTACAAGCTTAGGTGGCTGAACAAGGGGGCTGAAGTTAGAGTAGATCAACAATGTGTTGTTCCATTTTCTATTGGGAAAGGATATGCTGATGAGGCCTTGTGTGATGAATTGCCTATGGATGCTTGTCACCTTCTATTAGGGAGGCCCTGGGAGTTTGATAGGGATGCTGTCCATCAGGGAAGGGACAATACTTACTCTTTTAGGTTTGGGAAGAAGAAAATCATCTTAGCTGCCTTTACCCCCTATCCTGAAAGGGAACCCTCCACTCTTAACTGAAGCTGCTAAGGAAGTTCTGCTGTTAAGTGAAGCAGAGATGGAGCAAGAGTTAAATGATCTTAGGCCAGTCTATGTCCTCCTCACCAAGGAGGTAGGGGAAGGGTCTAACCAAGTGCCTAAGGAAGTACAAGCCTTGCTGAAAACCTATGAGGATGTTTTCCCTGCTGAACTACCTAGTGGATTACCCCCACTAAGGGGAATTGAGCACCACATTGATCTAGTACCTGGGGCTGTCCTTCCAAACAAGCCAGCCTATAGAAGTGACCCCAGGGCAACACAAGAGCTGCAATCTCAGGTGGGAGAATTGCTTAGCAAAGGGTATGTCAGGGAGTCTCTTAGTCCTTGTGCTGTACCAGCACTGCTAGTGCCTAAGAAGGATGGAACTTGGAGGATGTGTATAGATAGCAGAGCAATTAACAATATCACCATTAAGTATAGGTTCCCTATACCTAGACTCAATGACATTCTGGATGAACTCAGTGGGGCTCAAGTGTTCACTAAGATTGATCTAAGGCAAGGGTATCATCAAGTAAGGATAAGAGCTGGAGATGAGTGGAAGACTGCTTTCAAGACCAAGCATGGGCTGTATGAATGGTTAGTGATGCCATTTGGGCTCTCCAATGCCCCTAGCACCTTCATGACGCTCATGACAGAAGTCTTAAGGCCTTACTTGGGAAATTTCATTGTGGTATACTTTGATGACATTCTAGTCTACAGTTCAAGCAAGAAGGAACACCTACAACATCTGAACTTGCTTTGTGAGGTTCTCAGGAAGAATAAGCTATATGGTAAGCTAGAGAAGTGCACTTTCATGCAGCCTGAGGTTCATTTCCTTGGGTTCATCATATCAAAGGATGGGGTAGCTGTTGATCCTGAGAAGGTTAAGGCAATCAGGGATTGGCCCACACCTAAGACAGTGACAGAGGTCAGGAGTTTCCATTGGTTGGCATCCTTCTATAGAAGGTTCATTCAGGGGTTCAGTTCTATCATGGCTCCTATCACAGAATGCATGAAGAAAGGAGAGTTTACTTGGGGAGAAAAGGCAGAGAAGTCCTTCAAAACCATTAAGGATCTGTTGTGTAGATCCCCTATACTAGGCTTACCTGACTTTAACAAAATGTTTGAAGTAGAATGTGATGCAAGTGGGTTAGGAGTTGGGGCAGTATTGGTTCAAGAGAAGAGGCCCATAGCCTATTTCAGTGAGAAGCTAAGTGGAGCAAGGTTGAATTACTCTACCTATGACAAAGAGTTTTATGCCATAGTGAGAGCTCTGAATCATTGGGGGCATTACCTAAAACCTAAGCCTTTTGTGCTACATTCAGACCATGAGGCTTTAAAGTTCATCAATGGTCAACACAAACTCAACCCAAGGCATGCTAAATGGGTAGAATTCCTGCAATCTTTCTCCTTTTCAAGCAAGTACATAGAAGGCAAGAACAATGTAGTAGCTGATGCTCTTTCTAGGAGATCTGTGATGTTGTCATTCATGGAGCAAAGGGTCCTAGGCTTTGAATTCATGAAGGAACTCTACATGGAAGATCCAGACTTCAAGGAGGAATGGGAAGTGTATGCAGAAGGAAAACTCAAGAAGGGGAGCAAGTACTTGACACAGAATGGATTCCTCTTCCAAGGAAACAAACTATGCATACCTAGAGGTCCTTACAGAGGATTACTAGTCAAGGAGGTCCATTGCAATGGACTTGCAGGGCACTTTGGGGTACAAAAGACCTATGAGATATTGCATGAGCAGTTCTATTGGCCCAAGATGCTAGGTGATGTGCAGGACACTATTAAAAGGTGCAAACCCTGTCAACTAGCCAAGTCACAGTTCCATGCAGGTCCCTACACCCCACTACCTGTACCAAACAAACCTTGGGAGGACATCAGTATGGATTTCATAGTGGCATTGCCTAGGACACAAAGGGGCAAAGACTCAGTAATGGTGGTAGTGGATAGGTTCAGCAAAATGGCCCATTTTGTTGCTTGTAAGAAGACAGAAGATGCCATGGGGGTAGCAGAACTCTACTTCAAGGAAATAGTAAAGCCGCATGGGGTACCAAGAAGCATTGTGTCTGATAGGGATACTAAGTTTATGAGCCACTTTTGGAGGTCACTCTGGAGGCTCCTAGGTTCAAGGTTACTCTTCAGCACAGCATACCATCCCCAAACAGATGGGCAGACAGAGGTTACTAACAAAACTCTAGGAAGAATCTTGAGATGTATCATTGCTAAGTCATTAAAGGATTGGGATATCAAACTGTCACAAGCTGAGTTTGCATTCAATAGAGCTCCCTCACACAGCACAGGTAAGACCCCTTTTGAAGTTGTTTATGGTGCTAATCCTCTAATGCCAACAGACCTAGCACCAGTGATAAGGAAAGAAGTCAACTATGATGCCAAAGAAAGAGTACAACAGATGATGCAGATTCACAGTCAAGTCAAGAAACAGATTGAGAGAACAAATGAAATGTATAAGTCAAGAGCCAAAGGTCCAAAGAAAGCTAGAGAGTTCAAGGCAGGAGACATGGTGTGGCTGCACTTAAGGAAAGAAAGATTCCCAGAGAAGAGGAAAAACAAACTCATGCCAAGAGCTGATGGTCCTTTTGAAGTGCTTGAAAGGGTAGGACCTAATGCTTACAAGATAGATTTACCAGGGGATTATGGGGTACATGGGACATTCAATGTGGGAGACCTAAGTCATTATCAAGAAGACTCTGAGGATGAAGAGGATTTGAGGGCAAATCTTTTTCAAGAAGGAGGGGTTGCAACAGGAGTTCAATGCCATGCTCAAAGACAAGGCCAATCAACCTATGATCAGCCTAACCAGGATTCAATGCCAAACCTACCCTATGTCAAAAGCTATCTTAATGCTTTGTATAGCCCAGGCCCAAGCCACCACACAAAGACACGAGCCAGTGGTAGCCATGACACGAGCCAAGACCAAACAAGCCACAAAACAGACTCACAAAACAAGCCAACAGAACCTTTGGAAACTCAGCCAGCAGCAGTGCCTTGGGGAGGGTCTCAGGGCAACTTCCAAGCTTAGGGACTCCAAACCAACTATGGGGCATGGTACTAGGGAGGGTCTACTACCTTTTTGTCCAGGAAACCTTCCTCAGAAAACGTCAAGAACACCCCTCAAAACACAACCCAAGTGAACCAGTCCAGTTACAGCCTTACATGTAGCAGTTTAGCTGTTTTGTCAAACCTTCCTCTTTTAGCCAATCAAACAAGCCTAACCAATCCCTAAACCTATGTCTTGGGAAGGTCCTCTACAACTTTCCCCAGGACTTCCCTTCCAAGAAACAAACACACAAAGAGTTAGCTTAGGGACAACTTCAAACTGTCCAGATTTCAGCCTTTGGTGTAGTAGTTAATATGTCACTGTCAACCTTCCCCTTTTGAACAAACAATGCGTGAGGTACCTTCAGCACATCTTTGGGAGCCTTCCTACTTCAGTTTGGTTCACAAACCCAAGCTTGAAAGTCCACTCTTCACCCAAGACACACCTGATCAAACAATTAAGGAAGATTGTCTCTTTAGAAACTACTTTCTACTTTATCTACTTTATGTCAGAATTCTGCAAGTTTGTAGCTGTTATTTTGTTTCATGTTGTAAGCCCTTGTGGCCCTAGATGTGTCCTAAACGTCTGAGTGTATCCTTGCTGCCTATATAAGGCCTTCACCTAATGAAATACAAATCAGATTTGAAGTAAAACATAAAACTGAAACCTTGTTTCTGTTGCATCTCTTGGCTGTGTGCTTGAGACAACTTCCTTTGCTTTGTGCTTGGAAGTGAGCTTGGGTCCTTAGCTGTGTGCTGGGATCAAAGTTCAACCCTCAATCATTGGCTTTGTGCTTTGGTTAAGGTCCTATCCTTGTTCTTTAACAATCAATTCAAACAGAAACAGAGTATTTGCAAAGTGTCTGAATCTCAATCAAATTGTCATTGTTTAGTTGTCTTTCTGAATAGTTTCAGTGCACCAGCACACAGCTAAGGACCCAAGCTCACTTCCTAGCACAAAGCAAAGGAAGTTGTCTCAAGCACACAGCCAAGAGATTGCAACAGAAACAAGGTTTCAGTTTTATGTTTTACTTCAAATCTGATTTGTATTTCATTAGGTGAAGGCCTTATATAGGCAGCAAGGATACATCTCAGACGTTTAGGATACATCTAGGGCCACAAGGGCTTACAACATGAAACAAAATAACAGCTACAAACTTGCAGAATTCTGACATAAAGTAGATAAAGTAGAAAGTAGTTTCTAAAGAGACAATCTTCCTTAATTGTTTGATCAGGTGTGTCTTGGGTGAAGAGTGGACTTTCAAGCTTGGGTTTGTGAACCAAACTGAAGTAGGAAGGCTCCCAAAGATGTGCTGAAGGTACCTCACGCATTGCTTGTTCAAAAGGGGAAGGTTGACAGTGACATATTAACTACTGCACAAAAGGCTGAAATCTGGACAGTTTGAAGTTGTCCCTAAGCTAACTCTTTGTGTGTTTGTTTCTTGGAAGGGAAGTCCTGGGGAAAGTTGTAGAGGACCTTCCCAAGACATAGGTTTGGGGGTTGGTTAGGCTTGTTTGATTGGCTAAAAGAGGAAGGTTTGACAAAACAGCTAAACTGCTACATGTAAGGCTGTAACTGGACTGGTTCACTTGGGTTGTGTTTTGAGGGGTGTTCTTGACGTTTTCTGAGGAAGGTTTCCTGGACAAAAAGGTAGTAGACCCTCCCTAGTACCATGCCCCATAGTTGGTTTGGAGTCCCTAAGCTTGGAAGTTGCCCTGAGACCCTCCCCAAGGCACTGCTGCTGGCTGAGTTTCCAAAGGTTTTGTTGGCTTGTTTTGTGAGTCTGTTTTGTGGCTTGGTTGGTCTTGGCTCGTGTCATGGCTACCACTGGCTCGTGTCTTGGCTTGCTTGCTTGGGCCTGGGCTATACAAAGCATTAAGATAGCTTTTGACATAGGCTAGGTTTGGCATTGAATTCTGGTTAGGCTGATCATAGGTTGATTGGTCTTGTCTTTGAGCATGGCATTGAACTCCTGTTGCAAAAGGGAAACAAGGGTTAGTATTAATTATGTTAATTGCATGTTTAGGGGAAAAAATAAAATAATATAATATGTAATGATTGTGATTTGCTGCGGATTTGCTATAAGGTAAGGTTTCACTACTCAGTATTGCATTATTAATCGATGTTTATAAGATGTTATATGTTCTTGATATGTGATTTATGATGGTGTTGATGGAGTTCGGGTTTGGGATTGTCGACGATGGTTACTTGGTTACTATGGTTACTGTGTTTGTTGATTCCGTTGGGAGACGGATCACACCCCGAGTTCGCCCCCGTGGTTATCCCGCCACGTGGGGGATATATGCACATTAATTATCCGAGTTCTCTCGCTGCGGTGAGAGGGGCTTTCGACGCCTGTGGCTGCGGTCCAGGGTCAATAGGGTGTTTTGTAGAGCAGGCTGGTAACCTGAGCCTACTGAGGTGTCCGCTGCAGTGGCCCTCAGGTTTCTCTTTTCCTTTATGCTTATCTTGTACGTTGGTCAGTATATGTGAATACTGACCCCTTTACTGTTTTACAAAACTGCTGTGATCCATTAGGGAATGGTGAGCAGGTGATCACAGGTAATCTATAGCGCTGCGTTGGGATGAGGATGGGATCACCATGTCGTGTCTAGCTTCCGCTTATCAGTATTGGAGTCTTAAACAATTATTAGTACTTGATTTTATGTTAATATAGTTGGGTTGAATTATTGGTCAGATGGTATGCCATCTTTTTTGGGATTATGTATTGAAATTTAAACATTAATTAATAAACATTGTTTTTTTATTGCCTTTTTTGATATATACTACCTCGGGCAACAGAGATGGTAGCACTTCCATGTGGTAAGAGGTCTTGTAAGTCACCTTGGTATATGGGGGTGTTACAATGTGGTATCAGAGCGATCGATTTTGGAACCTAAAAAAACCAATGAACTTAATCAACTAGGAGTGTCTAATAAAATGAACCCGGGTAGGAGTCATAGGGAGCTACCGTAAAGATTTTGGAGTCGTCCCGGAATCGCACTCTTGCCCCTATAGCTCTTACTTGGTCACCATGGGAAGTGTCGGGGAGTTATGTGTATTTTATGTTGCTAATATGTTGTCTGTTGAGAATATGTGAAATGGAGATGGATGTGGAATGGAGTGGCGTGATGAATTGTATCATGTGTGTATCACATGAGGATGATATAAATGGTGTGATGAGATGTTAACCACCTGAGATGTGGCATGATTATATGATATACATGAAATGTAATGGCATGATGATGAGCATGAACGAAACGTAATGTGTTAAACGATGTTGAATTTTGGCATGAAATATGATATTGAGCATGTATGAAATGAAATATGCACGAATGGTGGTAACTTTGGCATGAGAGTATGTTTCATTATTAACAAACATGAATATGTATGTGTTACTTGTGTTTAATGTGGTTACCAAGTTGTTGTTGTGGTGATATGAACTATGGAGGATGGTGAGTATGGAATGTGATGAATTTGACATGAAGTGGTGATGAGATTTGAGTATGGCATGATGAACATTAGAATGTTATGTGGAATAAATGACATGTTTGAACTAAGTATATGTTGAGTTACTTTATATTGAGATGTTTAGATTACAAGAACATGTAAATGGTGTTGAACTATGGTCTTTCATGTGATATGAGTTATGTTGATGACTGGTAAATTTGTTTGGTAACAAAAATCTAAATTGTATGGAATTTGATTTTGGATGGTCTATCTTTAAATTGCTATAACTTGAGTTCTAGAAATTCTGTTGATGTAATTCTAAATGGAGGTGATAACTTGTGTTGTTACGGTTCTAACAATATAATTGAGGGAGATATGCCCATTTTACAAAATATGGTCTGTGTTGAGAAGTCCGTCGTACTCAACCGAGTGCACTTTGCATTCGAGCGAGTGTCTTGAATTTTCTTGTCTGGATGGTTACAGGGTCTTGTACTCGATCGAGCACAATGTGTACTTGACCGAGTGAGTTGTACTCGATCGAGTACATGTGGTACTCGACCGAGTGGGAAGGTGTATTCGACCGAGTGGGTTGTATTCGACCGAGTGGCTTCGCCACAGTGGGTGAATTGTGAAATTGTTTATCAATGTATGGTTGTGTTTAGTTGTGTTAAGTTATGTACTTAATTGTTCCGTCATCGTGTCGGGTTATAGTGTATCATTGATATGTGTTTCAACTATATATTGATCTTTGCGAATGAATTTGAAGGATACTATAAAGTGAATATGTTTTCCATGGTTGTCTTGTTTTGTGACACATGTATATGTTTATCTATGGTTACGACGCATAAATTGGTAAGCCTTGTGAGTAAGAGATAGAAAATCAGTTTTGTGATATGAAAGATGTAATAATGTAGTGTATTTGCAACAGGAGTCTGTGACCAAGCCAAGACACGAGCCATGACACGAGCTCAAGACAAGACACAAACTCAAGACAAGATTCAACATCAAAACAACAACATCCATTCAGACAACACCATGACCAGCTATGACAATGTTCTATTCAGTCCAAGCCACAACCACTTCAAGCCTGCTAAAACAACACCACCACAACCAGAACAAAGCCTAGCCATCCACTTCCCAAGGCTAAGCCACAACAAAGTTCAGCCAACAGTCCAACAAGCCCAACACAACAAAAACAGCCCCCAGCCAAAAACAGCCTATCACAGCCTTTCTAAACAAGGTCCATGGGGCCCCACACAATCAAACAAGCCTAACCAACCCTCAAACCTATGTCTTGGGAAGGTCCTCTACAACTTTCCCCAGGACTTCCCTCCCAACAAACAAACACACAAAGAGTTAGCTTAGGGACAACTTCAGACTGTCCAGATTTCAGCCTTTTGCAGTAGTTAACATGTCACTATCAAACTTTCCTTTTATGATCAAACAAACTCGAGGGCCTTTTAGAAGGACCTTTGGCATCCATCCCACTTCAGTTGAGCTCAAGAATCAAGCTCAGAAGTCCACCCCTCCACCAGTTTCAACCCCAACAAACCCATTAAGGCAGATTGTCCTATTAGAATTACTTTTCTGCTTTATCTACTTTATGTCAGTTTTCCTGCAAGTTTGTAGCTGTTATTTTGTTTCATGTTGTAAGCCTTTGTGGCCCTAGATATCTCCTAACGTCTGAGTTGTATCCTTGTTGCCTATATAAGGCCTTTACCTAATGAAATGCAAATCAGATTTGAAGTAAAACATAAAACTGAAACCTTGTTTCTGTTGCATCTCTTGGCTGTGTGCTTGAGACAACTTCCTTTGCTTTGTGCTTGGAAGTGAGCTTGGGTCCTTAGCTGTGTGCTGGGATCACAGTTCAACCCTCAATCATTGGCTTTGTGCTTTGATTAAGGTCCTATCTTAGTTCTTTGTCAATTAGTCCAAACAGAAACAGAGTATTTGCAAAGTGTCTGAACTTCAATCAAATTGTCATTGTTTAGTTGTCTTTCTGAATAGTTTCAGTGCAAATTGGTTATCAGAGCTTTGGTTTGTGAGTTCATCTACCTAACTACATTAAAAACACAAAATACAACCATGAGTGAAGAGAGAATCACAGGTCTTGAAAACACAGTTCAAGATCTTGTCAGAACTGTAATGGAGGTCTCTAGATCTGTCAATGAACTCCTTGAGGGCCAACAGAACAATGATACAAGGGGAGGCAGAGGTCGAGGAAGAGGAGCACCTTTCCCACAAGGTGGAGTAAGGAGGAGACAACCTGTAGATCAGTTTGAAATGTCAGATTCAGATGGCTCAGATCACAATCTTCTCAGACACCAAGACAAAGATATCAAGGTAGAGATTCCTGACTTTCTAGGTAGCTTGAACCCTGATGATTTCTTAGATTGGCTAAGGTCTGTAGAAAGAGTCTTTGAGTTTAAAGGATACACTGATAGAAAGGCTTTTAAGGTTGCTATCATGAAACTAAAAGGCTATGCCTCACTGTGGTATGAAAACATGAAAACCTTGAGGGTTAGGGAAGGGAAAGAACCTGTAAAGTCATGGCTCAAACTGAAAAAGAAAATGAGAGCTAAGTTTGTCTCTAGGGACTACACTCAAGACATGTTCATTAAGCTTACTCACCTAAAGCAAGACCAAAGACCTTTAGAGTCCTACCTAAGAGACTTTGAACAACTCACTTTGCAATGTGAGGTTGTTGAGAAATCTTAACAAAAGATAGCAAGGTTCTTAGAAGGGTTGGATGAAAGGATAGCTAGCAAAGTCAGGCTACAAAACATATACTCCTTTGAGGAAGCTGTCAACTTGTCTTTAAGGGTAGAAAAATTGGGAAAAGGAAAGGCCAGTGCTTCTAAGACACCTTCCAGAACCCCCACCTTCAAACCTTTTGTAGGAGTTAAGATAGGAGAACCTGTGGTTCCTGTTAAGACCCCTTTCAACCTTGATAAAGGCAAGGCTGTTGAGGCAGGCCAAAGGAAGACCACCCCTCTCAAAAAGTGCTTTCAATGTCAAGGGTATGGACATTTTGCTAGAGAATGTCCATCTAAAAGGGCTCTGAGTACCCTAGAAGTAATCCATTGGGGAGATGATGAAGTGTTGGTCTGTGATGAAGAGATGGAAGAGCCTGAGGTAGAGGCTAGTGAGGAGTTGATAGAGCCTGATGCAGGGTTAAGTTTGGTAACATGGAGGGTAATGCATACTCAACCACAACCTTTGGAAGAGGACCAAAGACACCAGATCTTTAGGACCAGATGTACCATCAAGGGTAGAGTATGTAACCTCATTATTGATGGGGGAAGCTGCACTAATGTGGCCTCCAAAACACTGATAGACAAGCTAGCTCTACCCACCAAAGACCACCCCCTACCTTACAAACTCAGATGGCTAAACAAAGGGGCTGAGATCAAGGTGGATAAACAATGTGTTATACCTTTCTCAATTGGTAAAGGGTATGTGGATGAGAGTCTTTGTGATGTTCTACCTATGGATGCATGTCACCTTCTGCTTGGGAGACCATGGGAGTTTGATAGGGATGCCATACACCATGGGAGAGACAACACTACACCTTCAAGTATGGGAAGAAGAAGATCACCCTAGCACCTTTACCACCTGCTTTAAAGATCAACCCAAACCCTATGAGTGAGGCTTCCAAAGAAGTCATGTTGATAAGTGAATCAGAAATAGCACAAGAGCTAAGTGAGCTACAACCTGTATACATATTGCTAGTCAAGGAGACTGGGATGAGTATCATTGATATCCCTGAAGAGGTCAAATCTATCCTAGAAAGTTATGGTGATGTCTTCCCTACTGAGCTTCCTAGTGGACTGCCACCACTTAGAGGGATAGAGCACCACATTGACCTAGTGCCTGGAGCTATCTTACCCAACAAGCCAGCCTACAGGAGTGACCCTAAGGCTACACAAGAGCTCCAACTTCAAGTAGGTGAACTACTCAACAAGGGCTATGTCAGAGAGTCCCTCAGTCCTTGTGCTGTACCAGCCTTGCTTGTGCCAAAGAAGGATGGGACTTGGCGTATGTGTATTGATAGTAGGGCCATCAACAACATTACCATCAAGTATAGGTTTCCCATACCTAGACTTAATGATATTCTGGATGAGCTAAGTGGGGCTCAAGTGTTCACTAAGATTGATCTGAGGCAGGGCTACCACCAAGTGAGGATAAGAGCAGGGGATGAATGGAAGACAGCTTTCAAGACTAAACATGGGCTCTATGAATGGTTGGTGATGCCTTTTGGGTTGTCTAATGCCCCTAGCACCTTCATGAGGTTGATGACAGAAGTCCTAAGGCCTTACTTAGGCAAGTGTGTAGTGGTTTACTTTGATGATATTCTTATTTACAGTTCAACAAAGGGAGAACATTTGCAACATCTGAAGATGTTGTTTGAGGTCCTAAGAGAAAACAAGTTGTATGGCAAGCTAGAGAAGTGCACCTTCATGCAGCCTGAGGTTTACTTCCTTGGATTCATCATCTCTAAGGAAGGGGTAGCAGTTGATCCTGAGAAAGTGCAAGCAATCAAGGAATGGCCCATTCCCCAAACTGTTACTGATGTAAGAAGTTTCCATGGGTTGGCATCTTTCTATAGGAGGTTCATACAAGGGTTTAGTTCAATCATGGCCCCTATTACTGAGTGCATGAAGAAGGGAGAGTTCAAGTGGAATGAGAAGGCTGAAAGGTCCTTCAATCTGATCAAAGAGCTATTGTGTAAGTCTCCAATATTGGTTCTACCAGACTTTAACAAACTCTTTGAGGTAGAGTGTGATGCCAGTGGTCTTGGCATAGGAGCTGTGCTTACTCAAGAAAAGAAACCTGTGGCATACTTTAGTGAGAAGCTAAATGGGGCCAAGCTTAACTATTCCACATATGACAAGGAATTCTATGCCATTGTGAGGGCATTGAATCATTGGGGACACTACTTGAAGCCTAAGCCTTTTGTGCTTCATTCTGATCATGAGGCTCTCAAATACATCAATGGACAACACAAACTCAACCCCAGGCATGCCAAATGGGTAGAGTTCTTGCAATCCTTCTCATTCTCCAGCAAGTATATAGAAGGTAAGAACAATGTTGTAGCTGATGCATTGTCTAGAAGGTCTGTAATGTTGACCTTCATGGAGCAAAGGGTGTTGGGGTTTGAATTTATGAAAGAGCTCTATCAAGAGGACCCAGACTTCAAGCATGAATGGGAGGTACATCAAGAAGGGCAAGTCAAGAAAGGGAGCAAATACACAGCTCAAGAAGGATACTTATTCTATGGGAACAAACTATGTGTGCCTAAGGGACCTTATAGGGGACTACTGGTCAAAGAGGTTCACTCCAATGGCCTTGCTGGTCACTTTGGGGTACAGAAGACCTATGACATCTTACAAGATCAGTTCTATTGGCCTAAGATGCTCAGTGATGTGCAAGATGCCCTCAAGAGATGCAGATCTTGTCAAATAGCCAAGGCACACTTCCAAGCAGGCCCTTACACACCACTTCCAGTACCCAACAAGCCATGGGAAGATCTCAGTATGGACTTCATTGTAGCCTTACCTAGAACTCAAAGGGGAAAGGATTCAATCATGGTGGTTGTAGATAGATTCAGCAAGATGGCACATTTCATTGCTTGTAAGAAGACTGAGGATGCATTGGGGGTAGCTGAACTATACTTTAGGGAGGTTGTCAAGTTACATGGGGTCCCTAGAAGCATTGTCTCAGACAGAGACACAAAGTTCATGAGCCACTTCTGGAGAACCTTGTGGAGGTTATTGAAGACCAGGTTAATGTTTAGTACTTCTCACCATCCCCAAACTGATGGGCAGACAGAAGTCACTAACAGGACACTAGGAAAGATCTTAAGGAGTATTGTTTCTAAGTCATTGAAAGATTGGGATCTCAGGCTAGCACAAGCTGAGTTTGCCTACAACAGAGCCCCCTCCAGCAGCACAGGTAAAAGTCCTTTTGAAACAGTTTATGGTACTAATCCTCTCATGCCTACAGACCTAGCACCAGTCAAAGGAAACAAGACAAGCTATGATGCAAAGAAAAGAGTTGAGCAAATGATACAGATTCATGAGCAAGTCAAGAAGCAGATTGAAAGGTCCAATGAGTTGTACAAAGCTAGGTCCAAGGGACCTAAGAAAGCAAGGGAATTCAAGGCAGGGGATCTTGTATGGTTGCATTTAAGAAAAGAGAGATTTCCAGACAAGAGGAGAAACAAGCTCATGCCAAGAGCTGATGGACCATTTGAGATATTGGAGAAGATAGGCACAAATGCTTACAAGGTGGATCTACCAGGAAGCTATGGTGTACATGGTACTTTCAATGTTGGAGACCTGAGTCCCTACCATGGTGAATCAGATGATGAAGGTGAGGAAGATTTGAGGGCAAATCCTTTTCAAGAAAGGGAGGTTGCAACAGGAGTCTGTGACCAAGCCAAGACACGAGCCATGACACGAGCTCAAGACAAGACACAAACTCAAGACAAGACTCAACATCAAAACAACAACATCCATTCAGACAACACCATGACCAGCTATGACAATGTTCTATTCAGTCCAAGCCACAACCACTTCAAGCCTGCTAAGACAACACCACCACAACCAGAACAAAGCCTAGCCATCCACTTCCCAAGGCTAAGCCACAACAAAGTTCAGCCAACAGTCCAACAAGCCCAACACAACAAAAACAGCCCCCAGCCAAAAACAGCCTATCACAGCCTTTCTAAACAAGGTCCATGGGGCCCCACACAATCAAACAAGCCTAACCAACCCTCAAACCTATGTCTTGGGAAGGTCCTCTACAACTTTCCCCAGGACTTCCCTCCCAACAAACAAACACACAAAGAGTTAGTTTAGGGACAACTTCAGACTGTCCAGATTTCAGCCTTTTGCAGTAGTTAACATGTCACTATCAAACTTTCCTTTTATGATCAAACAAACTCGAGGGCCTTTTAGAAGGACCTTTGGCATCCATCCCACTTCAGTTGAGCTCAAGAATCAAGCTCAGAAGTCCACCCCTCCACCAGCTTCAACCCCAACAAATCCATTAAGGCAGATTGTCCTATTAGAATTACTTTTCTACTTTATCTACTTTATGTCAGTTTTCCTGCAAGTTTGTAGCTGTTATTTTGTTTCATGTTGTAAGCCTTTGTGGCCCTAGATATCTCCTAACGTCTGAGTTGTATCCTTGTTGCCTATATAAGGCCTTGACCTAATGAAATGCAAATCAGATTTGAAGTAAAACATAAAACTGAAACCTTGTTTCTGTTGCATCTCTTGGCTGTGTGCTTGAGACAACTTCCTTTGCTTTGTGCTTGGAAGTGAGCTTGGGTCCTTAGCTGTGTGCTGGGATCAAAGTTCAACCCTCAATCATTGGCTTTGTGCTTTGATTAAGGTCCTATCTTAGTTCTTTGTCAATTAGTCCAAACAGAAACAGAGTATTTGCAAAGTGTCTGAACTTCAATCAAATTGTCATTGTTTAGTTGTCTTTCTGAATAGTTTCAGTGCAGTATTAAAGCAATATATAGAGACGTGCGTATTTATATGATCAAATGATAATGTGAGAGTGGGAAGGTGTGAATTGAGGATTTAGAAGAGAGATATGAATGGTTATACAGGGGAATGTCTGTGAGATATAGAGGAAAATGAGGATGTTTGTGATGATTAGTGATATATGCGATGAGGTGTAATAATCTTTGATGAAAATCCGGATAACTAAAGGATAATTGTGGAGATGAAATATTACGAAAAGTATGATATGAGGTAAGCGTTGTCGTGAGGTATGCTAAGGATAGATAATAATAATATATGATGGGTTTCGTTGTTTGTTTGGTGTATTAGTAACAAATGAAGGAAAATAATGTGGCAAGGGAATTATTGTTGCGTATGATTAGAAGATTGTGGCGACTTGTTGTTGAGTATGGGATCTAGAGATAATATGTAACACCCGGAAATGTACCCTATTTTTCTAGTAGAAATATTTTACGAAACTTTTTCAGCAAATTTAAGTTTTAATTTATAATTTTAAGTTTCGAGTCGAATTTAGAATTTCCGAGTTCGTATTTGGAATTTCTGCGAGATTTCATGAAAAAGCCGTCTTAAGTCTAGTTTGACTTTTCTTGACTTTGAAAATCGTCTTTGACTTTTTCCTACACAACTCACACTACTCCCTCCTTAACCTAATATTCATTCAACACAAAATCAAACACAAAACCCCCTTTCTTCTCCCTTAAGAAATCTCATCTTTTCCCTCTTTGATTTCAATCTTAGAATTGGCGTAGTTTCTTCGTTACTCGATAGAATTTACGTAAGTTTATCTTATTCTTCCTCCCGTACCTTCCTCTATCCGTATTGATAATAAAATTATCGTCTTTCTCGCTTTTTAAGCATTCCGTCTTTCTCAAGATGAACTTTATTCATCTTTTTACGATCTATTTGTAGGTGGCGACCTCCAAGATCCCGACAAAGACTATTTCCTTATAGAAGAGGAGCTTGACGATCATTAAGACGCTTAAAGGTAACGGTGAAGGGTTACTCGGTATCTACTTACGTGTTTTACATGTTTATATGCTAGAAAATCGTATTAGATTACGATTAGGAAGATTAGAATCCATGCTATGATTAGTAAATGATTTTATATGATGAATATTGATGATATATATTGATTGTTGATGATTATTAGAAGTATATATAAGTTTTGGATTGAATTGGTTAAGCTTTGGAAGCTCACGGATGAAGGGGTGTTCCCAGCCGGTCGACCGGCCGCCGGTCTGACCACCGGCTGAGAACACTCCAGTAACTCATTTCTGAAACTTGGTTTTGCATGAAGAGGTGCTCCAGGCCGGCCCACCGGCCACCGGTCAACCCACCGGCCTGGAACACATCAGTATTGAAGTTTTGAGTTTTGGTGTGATGGTCTGTGCCGGCCCACCGGCCGCCGGTCTACCGACCAGCCCAGACCTCATTTCTCTGTTTTTGGAATTTGCCCTGTGTTCTGAGCCGGCCCACCGGCCGCCGGTCTAATGCCCGGCCTGGAACACGGCTGTATATTTTCCTACAATCTCTAAAACTCGTAATTTATAATAGTTCGCATGATCGGTTTATCGTATAATTTTACGTATTGTCTTATAATATTCATGTTTTGGATTTATGATATCTCTTTCGCATGTATCACATGTTTTGTGACGGTTTTCGATATGTTCCCACTTTGAGTCGGTTTTTACAAATGAGTCGGTTTGAGCACTTTTTGGTCTGGTGCTTTGTATTCTCATTCCCTTGGCTACCTTCCCGTTCGTAAGGCTGGAATGTCGGAACGTAGAGGTATCCTACTGCTTAATTGCATGTGTTAGTGGGCATACGACGACGTTGTTGGGAGGCGAACGCTATGCGTTGATCGACCCGGCCATCAAATGTTGTGTACTTGCGATGTGGTGTTATTTGCATGTAGCGTACCGCTTGTTATGAGGCTTGTGCTCTTTTCCGCCTCTTTCGTGAATTATCGACCGAATTTGGGGTACTCGGCGTCTATGATTGACCGAGTCTTGGATGCGAAACATTTATCGCATGTCGAATCGGAACACGTTTATTCCGAGAGTCTGGCCATGTTTAGACTAGGACCGGATATTTATATCGTCGTGCTACCAGGAGGAAATTAGTCTACATATACGAAATGTAGCATCGTGTATGCGTTCAGGGAAATGCTTTATCCCGTGGATGCCTTTTAATCATACTTGACATGTACACGGTGCTAGTGCGTTTCATTTACCGTGAGAGATGTCGTCTTTGTGTCGTCGTTCTTGAATGCGGGATTTCATGATATTATTCATGGTCATTGCATGATTGGGCACCGTCTATGTATTGGGTTGTTTGAATGGATGATAACATGATGGATTTATTCATGGTAATCGCATGACTTGGCATGGTTTGTTTGTCGAGTCTCAATCTTATCAAACTTATACCGCTAACGGTGAGATGTAAGCCCTAGTGAGCGTATTTGGTTGCCTAAGAGTGTCTTCCCCGAGTCTTTGTATAATATGATGGATTCGGATTTGTACTTCATATGCTCTTATCATTATATATTAAATTGCCTATCTATCCTTATCGTATTTCACATGTATATCTATATATGCATGCTTCTACTTTTGTATTTCCTTTTATGTACGTTTAATGTGATATGGCTGGGAGAACCCGGAGTTACTCCCCACTGATTTTGGCGTTCATGTTTTTCATGAATGAACAGGTTGCTTGCATGGATGGCTTTTTGCTTGACTATTTTGGGTTTGGGTGTGAGCTAGCGGGCGTTGTCCCTGGAAGTTTCACCTCTAGACGATTTTAGCTAGTTTTGCTAAACACTTGTTCTTTTCTAACATTTTGAGAGACCCCGTCTCTTTGTTGTATTTCGTACTTAGTTTGTAATATTTTGACACTCCTCGTTTTATCTATCTTGCATGTATAAAAGTTTTTCAAATACCGTATTTCCGCATATTATTTCACATGCTTGTATGTTTTATATTTCCGCATTCGCGAGGGTTGTCACAGTTGGTATCAGAGCT
>JAIUZE010066414.1:0-85481 GCA_022085475.1 Heliosperma pusillum
GGAATTTCTGCATTTTCATGTTTAGAACTCTAGTTATGACCGTTTGAAGTGGACCCTTGTTTTCGTTGGTTTCCAAACAACGTTGTTTTGGAGAGGTATCTATGTTTTTTTTATTCATTATGCTTCATAAACTTGTTCTAATGCTTATGTATCATGTATTGACTCATGTTTATCATATTTAAACTTATATGATTCCCTATTCTCATGTTTTGTGACGGTTCTTGGTATGTCCTACTTTGAGTCGGTTTTTACACATGTTACGGTTTGAGCACAAATTTCCTATGTGCTTTGTACTCTCATTTCCCGGCTACACCCTTATACTCGTTATACTGGAATGTCGGAGCGATGGGGTGTATCCTTGATGCTTGTATGCATGTTTAGTGGGGATATGACGACGTTATTAGGAGGCGAACGCAATGCGTTGATCGACCCGGCCGTCAAATGTTGTATCCTTGCGAGGTGGTGTCATTGCATGTAGCGTACTAGCTTGAATTTTGACTATAGATCTCTTTCCGCCTCTTTCGTGAAGGTTGACCGAATTTGGGGTACTCGACGTCTTTGTATGATCGAGTCTTGGATGTGGAACGTCTTACCACATGTCGAATCGGGGAAATGTCTTATCCCGAGAGTCTGGCCAGGTTTAGACTAGGACCGTATTATTATCGTCGTCCTACCGAGAGGATTAGAGTCTTGTGTGTACGAAACGTCTTATCGTACACGATTCCGGGAAACGTCTTATCCTGTGAATTTGTTTGTCTGGGTCATGAGTATACGAAACGTCTTATCGTATACGGTTCAGGGAAACGTCTTATCCTGTGGACTTCCATTGACTTGTCTTGCTATTGTACATGATGCTAGTGCGTGCCATTAACCGTGAGAGATTGTGTTGTCATATTCGTGTGATTTGATGGTCGTTTGTAAGTTGAAATATTACGTGAACATTGAGTTGGACTCTTGCATGAATTAGTTGATTGACGTGGTTTATATGTCGAGTTTCTATCTTATCAAGTATATGCCGCTAACGGTGAGATGTAAGCCCTAGTGAGTATATAATTGCCTAAGGGTGTCTGTCCCGAGTCTTTGAATAACATGATGGTTACGGATTTGATTTCCACATGATCTTATCATTATTGATCGTATTGCCTATTTATCCTTATCGTACCTCACATGTATATTCATATATGCATGATTTTACTTTTGTATTTCCTTCTATGTACGTTTAATGTGATATGGCTGGGAGAACCCGGAGTTACTCCCCACTGACTGTGGCGTTCATGTTTTTAATGGATGAACAGGTTGCTTGCAATGGATGACTTTTTGGATATGATGTTTTGGGGTTCGGGTGTGAGCTAGCGGGCGTTGTCCCTGGAAGTTTCACCTCTAGACGATATTAACTAGTTTTGCTAAACACTTGTTCTTTGCTAACATTTTAAGAGACCTCGTCTCTTTGTTATTTTCCGCACTTAGTTTGTAATATTTTGACACTCCTCGTTTTATTTAACTTGCATGTATAAAAGTTTTTAAAACTACCTATTTCCGCATTATAATTCACATGCTTGTTTGTTTTATTATTCCGCATTCGCGAGGGTTGTCACAACTGGACTCACCGGAACTTGCCTCTCTCTCTCTCTCTCTCTCTCTCTATATATATATATATATATATATATATATTATATATTAAATAACAAGTTCATTACACACATCATACGGCGCCACACATAAACGGCGCCAAATTAAAACAACAAAACAACAATATCAATCGGCTCAGCCTCTACTAGAGCATATATACATCAATACCGTCCCTTTTCGTACTGCTCTCCTTGTGTACTTGAACGAAGTCGACCCCATTATTTAATTTGGGAAACGGTGACGGATATGCATGTGGGGTAGAGCGAGCCATCTATATATATAGCTAAATATGGCCCAAGCTGGTGGTCCGTGTTCTCAATCCAATCATTTCGCCTAAATCCAATCATTTCGCCGGGCCGTGATCTCAATCCAATCATTTCGCCCAAATTAAGTGGATGTGGCGTTACCTTAGCTTGTGTCTATATATACATCTAGTCAAACAACGACGTATCAATCTAAACAAGAAATCACTTTCATTTTGATCGAAATTAAGTTCTATAATTATCGGGTCACTGATATTAAATCGGGTCGATCGTATATATATCGGGTTACAGGAGGTCGACATCGATCGGGCCAGGTCGTTTCAGGTTCATGCATGCATCATATCATCGATCATATCGTATATATCGATCAGGTCACTTATATAATGCAGCTCGGGTCGTGTATATATATATATATATATATATATATATATTTATTGATAATCGGTTACAGGCCGTCATCGGGTCGGGTCGTCGGTTTTGCTCGGGTTCGGGTCGGGTCAGATCTGCTTGCGCCAGCTAGCTCTGAACACGCACATATATATATTAGAGCAAGCTACGTACGTAGACCTGGCAAAACCTACCCGACCCAAATAACCCGAATTGTAGAATCTGGATATGACCCGAAACCCGAAATAACCTAGCTCGACCCGAACTCGACCCGCGTGTTTGTTTAGAACGGTAACTCATTCGACCCAAATTAAAATAACCCGACCCGAAATCACCTGATCTGAAACCACCTAATGACCCGTAACCACCCGACCCAAAAGCGATCGACCCGAAGTAGTGGATGGCCCGATCCGTAACCACCCGAACAGAAAATGACCCGATTTAAATTGCTCAGGAATTGGCGAAAAACAAAAAGGTCATTCTTGCCTCTTATAATGAAATTGGGTAATATATAATTAATATTACGATTCCAAACACAATTGCATTTTTATATTTAATATATGATGTTGTGCTTGTTAATAATGATGTGTCTCTCGATCAACGAGACATTGGGTGCTAGCAGCGATCGTGCCGACCAAGAAGAAAGTCTTTTGGTTGGACTCTTTGCATAAACAACCATCCGAGACCTTTAAGAAGTTGATTATTAAGTAGGTTTATAATACTGAATTGGCACATAATATTAAGTTTCAATTATTATTATTTTCACTACTACACATATATATTTATGTGAGTTTCTGCCTCTTTTTTTTTTAAAGGGCCTTTGAGAAGAAAAGAGCTAACGATGATCAACCCACGGAAGATTCTGATGATGTCCCTACTTTTACTACGATAACAGGGGTACGTGCGCAAATACAACACCTTAAGTGCATGACATCTGTCTTTTTTAATTACGCATTAAACTAATTGGTAATTGCCTTCTCGTCTCTTCGTTTTTATGTAATAATAGGTCCCTAAACAGCCGGATAGCATACAATGTGGATACTACGTTTGTCGTTTCATGTTGGAGATTATTAGGAGAAGATATATCCTCATTCCAGAAAGGGTTAGTAGTTTAATGAAGCTAATACTTTTTTTCATTAGAGCTGATCTCTTTGCTACTATATTGATGTTGCTATATATGCTACTGTTGTTACCCTAAGTCAATGTCTTTTATTATTTTTATCCGCAGTATGTAATCACCATGCCACATGTCTATGTGTACAAAAAGCACTAAATCGACGAGGTAAGGGAGTTGTGGGGCAAATACGTCCTTGAACATTATTGCAAGGAAGAAAAATGAAACTTAGATAATTTTGGAAGATAGGGAACTTTAATTTGTAGAAGTCAATAGAGCTGCTGTCTTTGCCTTAATGCATGTAGAAGTGATCAGTGTTGATTACAAAATGCAGGAGTAATCAAATTGTAAGTATGAATTGCTCTGAAGGAGATCATTTTGGTTGTATATATCATTTTGCTGCTGCTGATTTATATATATATCATTTTGCTGCTGCTGAAAGTGGTTTATGCGTGCTGCTGCTGCTGATTTATGCAGGATTTTCACTAGCATTGGAACAAATTTAATTTTTTTCAAAAACAATAATAAAAGAAATAACAACGGTTATTTTAAAATTCATTAAAAGCGTTGTTACATATTTCCCACCAAAAATAATCATACTTTTAATAACGGTTTATTCTGATATACATGTTGTTATTAAAGCTTTCCACAACGGCTTCCTTAGTATAATCCGTTGTTATTAACTCTATTCACAACGGAATTGAAAAACTTAAGCGTTGTTATAATCTTTCCCACCAAAACTACACAGACGTTTAACAAAATCGTTGTTGTATCTTTCCCACCAAAATTATTCACAAGGTTTAACAACGGTTGGCTAGTAATAACAACGATTTTTTACCGTTGTTAAAAATATTCACAACGGTTTTAACAACGGTTTTTTCTAATATACCCGTTGTTATTAAAACTTTCAACAACGGTTTCTGCTAACATAAACGTTGTTGTATCTTTCCCACCAAAATTATTTTCACGGTTTAACAACGGATGGCTAGTAACGACAACGGTTTTTAACCGTCATTAAACATATTCACAACGGTTTTTTCATCAAATATGAACCGTTGTTAAAACCTTTAATAACGTTTTTTCATAGCCTGTTTTTGTAGTTGTGTCCTCCTTAGTCTTAGAATAGTCTAGGATATCATCGATGAACACCACCACAAAAGTGTCCAAGAATGGACTGAAAATCCGGTTCATAAGATCCATGATACCGTTGGTGCGTTAGTCAACCCAAACGACATCACCACATACTCATAATGATCATACCTCGAACGAAAAGTTGTCTTTGGAATGTCACCATCCTTAATCCTCAGCTGATGATAAACTGATCTCAAATCAATCTTCGAGAACACCGCCGCTCCACTCAATTGATCGAATAAATCGTCAATCCTAGGGAATTGATACCTATTCTTCACCGTAACATGGTTCAGTTCACGATAATCAATGCAAAACTGTTAACTGCCATCCTTCTTCTTTACGAACAACACTGGTGCACCCCACAGTGAAACACAAGGCCTGATATACCCCTTATCTAGCAACTCATTCAACTACTTCTTCAACTCCTCGAGCTTCTTAGGGCCCATACAGTACGTGGCCTTAGAAATAGGTCTCGTTCCCGGCTTCAATTCCAAAATAAAATCAATTTCCCTCTTTGGAGGTAATCCCGGTATCTCATCCGTAAAAACATCCTCAAACTCATTCACCACCTCTATCTGCGCTGCTGATGGCTCCTCTACTTTGGTATCGCTCACACAAAATCATTAGGCACCCCTTCCTCAGGTACGACTTCAAGGTAACCGTCGCTATCAATTTGACCTTTCGCCTCACTGCGAACCCCCGATACAACACTCTAAATGTAACACCCGCAAATGTACCCTATTTTTATAGTAAAAATATTATACGGATACTTTTCAGCGAAATTTAGTTTTAGTTTAGAATTAAATTTCCCGTGTCTAATTTAGAATTTCCGAGTTCGTATTTGGATTTTACGCGAGATTCCGAGTAAGTTACGTCTTAAGACGTTTTTGGGCTTTTTCTCATGTTTTCCACTTACTCCTTCATATACTGCCTCATAACCCTAACTCCCTCACATTCAATCTTCTTCTTCCACACCAAGTAAACACCAAGTAAACACCAAAAACCCTAACCTCCATATTTGCTCAATTTAATATCGATTCTACTCCTTCGTTTCTAGCTCAAGTTCATTAAAGTTCGTCTTACTCTTTCCCTCTCATCGTCCTCTATCCGTATTGGTAATAAAATTACCGTCTTTCTCGCTTTTCAATTTATCCGTCTTTCTCAAAGGTGAATTATATTCATCTTTTATTATCTAATTGTAGGTGGTGACCTCCAAGACCCCGACAAAGACTACTTCTTGATAGAAGAGGACATCGACGCGGATTAAAGACGCGAAAAGGTAACGGTGAAGGTTTACTCGATATCATTTACGTGTTTGATTGTGTTTTCTATGTTAGAAATCGTATTTAGAATAAGTTAGTAATAATAGGAATTGTGTTGTTGATGATGGTTGTTGTTAGTTGATAATTGATATGAGAATTGATGGTTTGTGATGATAAATGATGATTGTTGTATGTTGAACCTTAGTGAAAATTGGGATTTTCGTGTATAAAGAAATGCGTGCCTGAGACCAGGACGCTGGCAGCGTTGCCTGGCGCTGGCAGCTTTTCTTGCTGCCAGTTTTTCCCCTTGGTTGAGTTTCGTTGATCCTTTGAATTCTATTCCCGCCTTGACTTTCCTTGACCATTTGGACTTGGTCTTCTTGCATTGATGATTTGTTTGTAGCCCACTCCAATTGTCGGGTTTGGGTCTCGGGTTTGACTTTGACTTTTGTTGACTTGCGGGTTTGACCTTGACTTTTGTTGACTTTCGGGTTTGACTTTGAATATTAATGTTTCGAATATATGATAATCCCTTCGCTTGTATCGCATGTTTTGTGACGGTTTTTGATATGTCCCACTTTGAGTCGGTTTTACAAATGTTACAGTTTGAGCACTAATTTCCTATGTGCTTTGTACTCTCATTCCCTTGGCTACCTCCACGTTCGTAAGGCTGGAATGTCGGAACGAGGAGTGTATCCTTACTGCTTAATTGCACGTGTTAGTGGGCATATGACGACGTTGTTGGGAGGGGAACGCTTTGCGTTGATCGACCCGGCCGTCAAATATTGTATACTTGCGAGGTGGTGTCATTTGCATGTAGCGTATCGCTTATTATGAGGCTTGTGCTCTTTTCCGCCTCTTTCGTGAAGGTTGACCGAATTTGGGGTACTTGGCGTCTTTGATTGACCAAGTCTTGGATGCGAAATGTTTATCGCATGTCGAACCGGAAAATGTGATTTCGGGAGTCTGGCCAGATTTAGACTAGGACCGTATTATGATCGTCGTTCTACCAGGAGGAAATTAGTCTACATATACGAAATGAATTGTATCGTGTATGCGTTTAGGGAAATGTTGTATCCCGTGGATGCCTTTTAATCATACTTGCATGTACACGGTGCTAGTGCGTGTAATTTAGCGTGAGAGATGTCGTCAACGTATTGTACGTTTGAATGGATGATTATATGATCGATTATTTGTAATCTTTGGATGACTTGACATGGTTTGTTTGTCGAGTCTCAATCTTATCAAACTTATGCCGCTAACGGTGAGATGCAAGCCCTACTGAGAGTGTATGGTTGCCTAAGAGTGTCATCCCCGAGTCATTCTATAACATGATGGTTACTGATTTGTACTTCATATGCTCTTATCCTTATATATGGAATTGCCTATTTATCCTTCTCATATTTCACATGTATATCTATATATGCATGCTTCTACTTTTGTATTTCCGTTTATGTACGTTTAATGTGATATGGCTGGGAGAACCCGGAGTTACTTCCCACTGACTGTGGCGTTCATGTTTTTCATGGATGAACAGGTTGCTTGATTGGATGGCTTTTTGCTTGTGGTATTTTGGGTTCGGGTGTGAGCTAGCGGGTGTTGGCCTGGATGAATCACCTCTAGACGTTGTTTAGCTAGTTTTCTAATAACTTTGATGTTTGATACATTTTGAGAGACTACGTCTCTTTGTAGTATATTCTATTTTAGTTTGTATTTATTTGACATTCCTCGTATTTCTATCTTGCATGTAAAAAGGTTTAAAAACATCGTATTTTCCGCTATATAAATCACATGCTTGTTATGTTTTATTTCCGCATTTGCGAGGGTTGTCACAGTTGGTATCAGAGCTTTATCGCTCCCGACGCACACACGTGAACCCTAAACTTAAACTATTTGACCTTAAAATAATAAATGAGAGATGGGTAGAAGTTAAGGACTTTACTTGGTAGTCTATTTGTTTATGCTAATTGATAGGATTAACTTAATTTGTTTTTGTTTCTTATGAAGATGGTTAGACCTCGAGTAGTAGAGAACCTTATGCTAGAAGCTCTTACGCAAGTGTTGAAGAATCAACAAGATGCGGCTATTGCTCAAGCCAACCAAGTTCCCCCTCGAATAGAAGATAACCACCAAGGAGGCTACGCGTGGGTGGCTAGTCAAATAGCCAGAAGTAAGATTATACCTTATGGTGGAGAGCCGGACCCTACCGAGCTATCGGAATGGTTCCGAGAAATGGAGAAGCAATTTGATTTGTACCAAGTCCGTGAAGAGGACAAGGTAAGAATTGCAAAGCACTTCCTTATAAGGGAGGCCGATAATTGGTGGGCGATTACTAGTGTCACCGCTACTCTTGAAGATGATTTCAATTGTGGTTGTTTCAAAGCTCTAGTGGAAGGTCGATTTTATCCCAAGGAGATAAAGCAACAAAGGCTCAAGGAATTTATTGACTTCAAGCAAGGTAATTTGTCGGCACAAGACTTCATTACGGAGTTAAACAAGCTCGCTTACTTCGCTCCGAGGCTTATCAAAGATGACGAGGATCGAGCTTTGTATTACTGCAACAAGCTTAGTGCTTTACTTCAAAGTAAAGTGAGGAGGAATACTACTTCCTTTGGGGATTTATATGATGATGCTTTATGGGCCGAGAACGCCATGAAGGCCGTTAGGGATGAAGCTATGATGAAGAATCCCTCTCCTTCTTTCACTCCTAGGCCAAATGTCTATGGGAAGAGACCGTTTACTCCGTCTTCCTCCAACTCTTATGCCAACAAGAGGAGATTTAATCCTCCCCCAAATGCAAATGCAAGAGCTCCCGCTCCTTTCATTCCTCGAGCTACTTCTAACGTGGCTCACAAGCCATATGCTCCTCCTCAAGCTCAAGGTCGCTTTTGCAATCGTTGTAGACTTCCACGCCATCTCGGTGTAGCATGTTTCAACCGACCTTATGTTTGCTTCTTTTGCCAAATGGGTGGTCACCGTTATGATGATTGTCCCGATCGTAAGTTGCCCCCTCCAATTGCCAAACCTAAGGGTTCTATCTTCGTTCTGAGTCGAGCCGAAGCCGATGCTCATACGGAGATAATTACATGTATGTTCTCAATCTTAGAGCAACCGTGTCTTATTCTTTTTGATACCAGTGCTTCTATGTCCTTTGTGTCTTCGACTTATGCTAATAAATTAACAATCGAGCCTACATCTAGTGAGGATACTCCCATATCCTTACCATCCGGAGATATTATCTCTTGTTCTACTCTTTATCGAAATGTCCCAATCTCTATTTCGGGGACTATCTTTCCCGCAAATCTCCTTAAGTTTACTTTAGAAGAGTTCGATGTAATTCTAGGTATTGATTGGTTAGCATTATACCATGCTAGGTTCGAGTGTCGAGATCAAAAGATTTATTTAAAGAGTCCTTTAGAAGTTAGAATAACCTATAAGGGATCTCATCCCCGAAAAGGTGTGTCTTTGATTTCCGCAATGAAATTGGTGAGTATGGTAAGAAAGGGTCACCAAGCATACTTGTGTATAGTGACTTCTACAACTACCTCTTTGCCAAATATTGAAGATGTGCCTATAGTTCGTGAATTTGTTGATGTATTCCCTGAAAACTTGCCCGGGATTCCTCCCGAGCGTGATGTTGAGTTTTCTATTGATCTTGTACCTGGTTCTGGACCCATAGCCAAAGCTCCTTACCGTATGGCTCCAACCGAGTTGAAAGAGTTAAGGAAGCAACTTGATGATATGATTGAGAAAGGTTTCATTCGACCAAGTGCCTCGCCTTGGGGTGCTCCCGTTCTTTTTGTGAAGAAGAAAGATGGTTCTATGAGACTTTGTATTGATTACCGTGAGCTGAACCGGATTACAATCAAGAATAGGTATCCTTTGCCGAGAATTGAAGATTTGTTTGATCAACTAAAGGGTGCTTCTACTTTTTCCAAGATCGATTTGAGATCTGGTTATTACCAAATTCCTGTTCGTGATGCCGATATTCCAAAGACCGCTTTTAGTACAAGGTATGGCCATTATGAGTTCAAGGTGATGCCATTTGGATTGACTAATGCTCCCGCTATTTTTATGGATCAAATGAACCGCACATTTAGTGAATATCTTGACAAGTGTGTGGTGGTGTTCATTGACGACATCCTTATTTTCTCCAAGACCGAAGAAGAGCATGCTATTCATTTAAGGACTATTTTGGGTGTTCTTCGTCGTCAGAAGTGGCTTGCCAAATTCTCCAAGTGCGAATTTTGGTTACCTAAGGTGTCCTTTCTTGGGCATGTAATTTCTAAAGAAGGTGTAATGGTGGATCCTTCTAAAATTGAGGCTGTTGTTGATTGGAAGAGTCCGACCGATGTAAGAGAAGTCCGAAGTTTTCTTGGTTTAGCTGGTTATTACCGTAGATTTGTCAAGGATTTCTCCAAGCTTGCTAGACCAATGACCCAATTGTTGAAGAAGGAAACCAAGTTCGTATGGACTGAAGCTTGTGAAGCCGCTTTTCAATAGTTAAAGAAGAGGTTGACTACTGCTTCGGTGTTGACTTTACCTGAAGATGGAGTAGACTTTGATGTCTATTGTGATGCTTCCAAGATTGGTTTGGTTTGTGTACTTATGCAAAGTAGGAAAGTGGTGGCTTATGCTTCGAGACAGTTGAGAGTTCATGAAGTGAACTATCCTACTCATGATTTGGAATTGGCCGCCGTTGTTCATGCTTTGAAAGTGTGGAGACACTACCTTATTGGTGTTCATTATCGTATATTCACCGATCACAAAAGCTTGAAGTACATATTTACTCAAAAAGAGTTGAATATGAGGCAAAGAAGATGGTTGGAATTGGTGAATGATTATGATTTTGAGTTGTTGTACCATGAAGGGAAGGCTAATGTTGTTGCCGATGCTCTTAGTAGAAAATCTTCTCATGCATTGAATGCTATACGAGTTTTACCCGATGATATTTGTATTGAGTTTCAGAAGTTGAAGTTGGAATTCGTGGAGCATGGATTTGATTATGTTGGTGCTATGACTGCCGAACCTGTTTTTCTCCGTGAGATCCGCGAAAACCAAGTTGATGATCTTACCTACAAGTCTATTCAAGCCAAGCTTCTAGAAGGAAAAGCTAAAGATTTCAATTTTGATGATAAAGGTGTCCTTCAATTCCATGGCCGTTTGTTTGTTCCGAATGCTCTTGACTTGAGAAAGCGAGTTCTTGATGAAGCTCACATTTCCCCTTATTCTATTCACCCCGGTGGTGATAAGATGTATAAGGATTTGAAACTACAGTTTTGGTGGCCGAATCAAAAAGGCGATGTTGTGTCTTATGTTGGAAGATGTCTTACTTGCCAACAAGTGAAAATTGAACACAAGAGGCCCGGTGGATTGCTACAACCTTTGGATATTCCTCTATGGAAGTGGGAATCTATTTCTATGGATTTTGTCATGGCTTTGCTAAGGACCGTTGGAAGTAAAGATGCCGTTTGGGTTGTTGTTGATCGTTTGACCAAGTGTGCTAGATTCATTCCGATCAAAGAGACCTGGAGTTTAGATCGACTAGCGAAGGCCTATGTTGATGAGGTTGTTAGATACCATGGTGTTCCCAAGGAGATTATATCCGACCGAAATCCGAGGTTTTGTTCGAGATTTTGGAAGGCTTTACAAGAAGCCATGGGTAGTAAATTGTTGATGAGTACCGCTTTCCATGCCGCTACCGATGGTCAGACCGAGAGGACTATTCAGACTTTAGAAGACTTGCTTAGGGCTTGTGCACCCGACTTCCAATCTAGTTGGGAAAAGAGTCTACCGTTGGTAGAGTTTTCTTACAACAATAGTTATCATGCCTCGATCAAGATGGCTCCTTATGAAGCTCTTTATGGAAGAAAATGTCGAAGTCCTATATGTTGGAATCAATTGAGTGATGTTCGTGACTTAGGCTCCGATGTTCTTGTTGAGACTATTGATCATGTGAAGGTCATTCATGATAGAATGAAAGCCGCTCAAGATCGGCAAAAGTCTTATGCCGATATCCGAAGAAGACCGTTAGAATTTGAAGTTGGAGATAAAGTATTCTTGAAAGGATCTCCAATGAAGGGTGTTAAACGGTTTGGTGTTAAGGGTAAATTGAGCCCGATATACATTGGACCCTTTGAAATTGTGAAAAGGATTGGTGCCGTTGCTTACAAGTTGGACTTGCCCCCGAATTTGGCTAAGGTTCATGATGTATTCCATGTTTCTCAATTGAGAAAGTACGTTAGTGATCCAAGCCATGTCTTTCAAGCTGAAATGCCCGAGCTAGAGCCGAATTTGTCCTTTGAAGAGAAGCCGATCCGCATTCTAGATCGCAAGGATAAGAAATTGAGAAGTAAAGTGGTTCCTTTAGTGAAAATCTTGTGGAGATGTGCCAATGTTGAAGAAGAAACGTGGGAAACAGAAGCTTCTATGCGTAGTAAATATCCAAGCCTATTCGATTAAGGTATCTTTCTTTGGCTCAAGTTTCGAGGGCGAAACTTTTTAAAAGGTGGGGTGATTGTAACACCCGCAAATGTACCCTATTTTTATAGTAAAAATATTATACGGATACTTTTCAGCGAAATTTAGTTTTAGTTTAGAATTAAATTTCCCGTGTCTAATTTAGAATTTCCGAGTTCGTTTTTGGACTTTATGCGAGATTCCGAGTAAGTTACGTCTTAAGACGTTTTTGGTCTTTTTCTCATGTTTTTCCACTTACTCCTTCATATACTCCCTCATAACCCCAAGCTCCCTCATACTCAACACCTTCTTCTTCCACACCAAGTAAACACCAAAAAAACCCTAACCTCCATATTTGCTCAATTTAATATCGATTCTACTCCTTCGTTTCTCGCTCAAATTCACTAAAGTTCGTCTTATTCTTTCCCTCTCATCGTCCTCTATCCGTATTGGTAATAAAATTACCGTCTTTCTCGCTTTTCAATTTATCCGTCTTTCTCAAAGGTGAAATATATTCATCTTTTATTATCTAATTGTAGGTGGTGACCTCCAAGACCCCGACAAAGACTACTTCTTGATAGAAGAGGACATCGACGCGGATTGAAGACGCGAAAAGGTAACGGTGAAGGGTTACTCGATATCATTTACGTGTTTTTATGTTTTAATGTGTTTTCTATGTTAGAAATCGTATTTAGAATAAGGTTAGTAATCATAGGAATTGTGTTGTTGATGATGTTTGTTGTTAGTTGATAATTGATATGAGATTTGATGGTTTGTGATGATAAATGATGATTTTTGTATGTTGATGACAAGACGGAGAATGAAGGAACGCGTGCCTAAGACCAGGACGCTGGCAGCGTCCATGGACGCTGGCAGCGTTCCCTCGCGCTGGCAGCGTTTCATGCTGCCACTTTTTCCCTTGGTTGAGCGCCTTGACTTTCGTTGACCCTTTGAATTCTAGTCCCGCCTTGACTTTCCTTGACCCTTTGGACTTGGTCTTCTTGCATTGATGATTTGTTTGTAGCCCACTCCAAATTGTCGGGTTTGGGTCTCGGGTCTCGGGTTTGACTTTGACTTTTGTTGACTTTCGCGTTTGACTTTGAATATTAATGTTTTGAATATATGATAATCCCTTCGCTTGTATCGCATGTTTTGTGACGGTATTTGATATGTCCCACTTTGAGTCAGTTTTACAAATGTTACGTTTTGAGCACTAATTTCCTATGTGCTTTTTACTCTCATTCCCTTGGCTACCTCCACGTTCGTAAGGCTGGAATGTTGCAACGGGGAGTGTATCCTTACTGCTTAATTGCATGTGTTAGTGGGCATATGACGACGTTGTTGGGAGGCGAACGCTTTGCGTTGATCGACCCGGCCGTCAAATGTTGTATACTTGCGAGGTGGTGTCATTTGCATGTAGCGTACCGCTTGTTATGAGGCTTGTGCTCTTTTCCGCCTCTTTCGTGAAGGTTGACCGAATTTGGGGTACTCAGTGTCATTGATTGACCGAGTCTTGGATGCGAAATGTTTATCGCATGTCGAACCGGAAAATGTGATTTCGGGAGTCTGGCCAGATTTAGACTAGGACCGTATTATGATCGTCGTTCTACCAGGAAGAAATTAGTCTACATATACGAAATGAATTATATCATGTATGCGTTCAGGGAAATGTTGTATCTCGTGGATGCATTTTAATCATTTTTGCATGTACACGGTGCTAGTGCGTGTCATTTATCGTGAGAGATGTCGTCAACGTATTGTACGTTTGAATGGATGATTATATGATCGATTATTTGTAATCTTGGGATGACTTGGCATGGTTTGTTTGTGGAGTCTCAATCTTATCAAACTTATGCCGCTAACGGTGAGATGCAAGCCTTAGTGAGAGTGTATGGTTGCCTAAGAGTGTCATCCCCGAGTCATTCTATAACATGATGGTTACTGATTTGTACTTCATATGCTTTTATCCTTATATATTGAATTGCCTATTTATCCTTCTCGTATTTCACATGTATATCTATATATGCATGCTTCTACTTTTGTATTTCCGTTTATGTACGTTTAATGTGATATGGCTGGGAGAACCCGGAGTTACTACCCGGAGTTACTCCCCTCTAGACGTTGTTTAGCTAGTTTGCTAATAACTTTGATATTTGATACATTTTGCGAGACTACGTCTCTTTGTAGTATATTCTATTTTAGTTTGTATTTATTTGACATTCCTCGTATTTCTATCTTGCATGTAAAAAGTTTTAAAAACATCGTATTTTCCGCTATATAAATCACATGCTTGTTATGTTTTATTTCCGCATTCGCGAGGGTTGTCACACTGAATCCCTTAGGACCCCTCAAATATACCTTTTTTTATGGCAATCAATACTAGCCTTATACTTCCCCAATTAATCCATCCCAACAATGACCTCAAACCCGTCTAAAGGAAATTCACATAAATTTATAGGAAAGTCTACCCGTCCCACAATCATGGACACACCCCTGAACAATTTACAACAAGACATGGACTCCCTAGACGATATGAATACCTCATCTTTTACAGATTCACTCTCCTAAAGACCCAACAATAAAACATGACTCTTAGACACAAACGAATAAGTCGCCCCCGAATCAAATAAATCGAAAGATTGAATATTGTTAATGAGAAAAGTGTTGGAGCAAGTGTCCTCCACAATAGTGCATTTATATAATAAATCTCATTTGGAATATACGTGGCATGATTAGTATATTTTGATACTCCACGTCAGTTGATTAACGTAAATCGGTAACGCTCAGCAGACTAGAGTTTGACGTTATTGTCGTATGACGGCAGTGATCAACTGATCCCTTAAGGTCATACCTATAGGATGAGACCCAAATAGAATACTAATTATTTGTATACGATACAGTTTAATTAGAGCATTACATATAATTGATATGTACGTTTAGTTACGAGAGTTATTTATTGGAAATTGAGTTAGGAACTCATTTCACTTAAGTTTATTAGTCAATTATACGATAACTGACTGAATAAATTTTATGTCTTATTTTAATACGATTAAATAAGATTTAATTTAGTGATTAATCGTTAATTCATTAAATTAGTTGAGGTAATGCATATATTTTGAGGTAAAGGTAATTAGTTAATTATATTTACAAGGAGTTGTAAAATAAATTAACTGGGCATTGTGGGATCCATTATATATTGATATAATGGTAAAATATCACTTAAAAGTTAAGTACATATTGTTTATTAATTTGTGTCATATAATTGTTATATGATCAAATTAACACTTAATTATACAAGATAATTAAACATATGATTAATAAGTATTTGTGAGACAAATATCAATAATCAAAATGGACCAATATAAGTCACAATGGTCCGGTTTTGTGCACATGGAAGATGCATGTGTGTTATTCTTTTCTTAACACACAATTCACTATGTTGATAGTGATATATCATCCTAGCTTTAATCATTACTACTTAACCCATACTCTACCTTCTTACACAAGAATAAAATAAGCAAAATTGAGCCCTTTTGGAGCTCATGTCATCTGACCATATGGCCTATAAATTGACCAAAAGTTGTTCAATTTTTGATGCTTCTTCACTTGCTTATTTTTCTTACTTCTATCACTAACTCAACTTCTCTCTAAACTCTCATATACACTAATATTCTCTACATATTAGTAGTGTAGTAATACAATAATATTTAGTAGTATTTATCTTACTTATTATCAAGTTAATAATAAGCTAAGATCATTTGGGTTTAATCTTGGGTGCAACTAGAAGGAGACCTGCGACTTTGGAGGTTGTTTTATGGTGGATCATCCACTAATTACATGCTCAAGAACAATAAGAAGAAGTTCTTATTGTGCCCTTATTTAACCGAAAAATCCTAATGTAAGGATGTTTTCTTCTTATATTTTCTCTTATGCTTTTATATTTGCATGTATGATAACTAGATCCTAAATCATTAAGTTAATATAATTTAATGAACTAATTAGAGGAGTCTAATTAGAGGTCTAAGACTTTCATGTGGTATCAGAGCTCAATTGTTACATGCATGTTGATTTTGAGCATTAAAATCGAGTTATACGATAACTTGGGTAAAACTGAAAATTTGAGTTAAAAAATGGTTTGCACGAAATTTTTGATTTGCATGCATACCCACTGACCGCAAAATGGTTGTGGTCAAATTTGGTGATTTTAGGGATTGATTTGCTATTTATTTTGATTTATGGCCTTTAAATTAGTTAATATGCATTTTTTATGTTAAAAGTTAACTAAAAATATTTGCATATTGATTCTAGTCATGAAATTTTTATATGATCTCACATGCATGTTTTACATACTGTATGTAAAATTTCGTGATTTTTAATTATGTTTTGCATGATTATTGATTTTTATGAGATAAAAGTCGATAAAGTGAGATTATTATGTTCATAAAACTGAAACGTCCATTTCTGGTTTTGAAAATTTTTGGTACATTTATAATCTTATTTATATCATCTTGGTTAAATTGTATAAGTTTTTTCACTGTTTTACTATATTTAATGGTTTTTATTTGATAAAACCGTTGAATACAAAGTTATTTGTTCATATAAATTATTCAAAACTTTTGGGAAAATTTTTATGGTTTTTCGAGTTCCTGGAAATGTTCCAGAATGTACAAAAAAAAATTTCAAATTTTTATGAGTTTTATATTTTATTTTGGGTTTATTTCATAAATGTTATGATTAAACCTCTATATTTAGCAAATACGATCAATTCAAACTAATTAAATATAAATAAAAATACTGGGGACTAAGTTTGAGTTCTAAACCAGTTTAGATAATTATTTTGAGCTTAAATACGATTTAAGTGTTGATTATTGATTTTTAGTGGTTAAAAATCGATAAAATCCATAAAATCGAGCTAGAATGAGCATGATAAGTTTTAAGGGCGATTTTGGCATGATTTTTACAGCATTTTATTTATGTTGTTATTTTTGAATGAATGAATGTCATTTATTTAATTTTTAATGCAAGTTGTACCTACTACCTAGTATGGCCTAGATTATTTTAATCGGTATTACCCGTAATGTAAGGGAATACCGATTCAGTTGTAATTTTATTTGCGATCTCGTATCGCCGTTTGTATTAATTAATTTCATTTTTAGATCAAATGTATAATAGGAATTTTATTTGTATATTTCTGTAATTAATTATTATGAAGACGAAGATTCCCGAAGTCTGTGTTCCAAAAGACGGTGCCTTTTTGAAGTTCCATGAAGAGGCAAGGGGCCAAAGAGTTGGTTTCCGATTTTGTAATCATCTAGTTAATTAGATTAGCTAGGTGGCCATACTAGGATTTATTATTTGCTTGCTTTATGTTTTCGCTCATGCCAAAATCGCCAACATGCATTTTTATTTCTTGATTGTCAATTCAACGTTATTCAAAATTCACCGATTTAGTTCACTTATAGGGAATTAATAACTAAATTGACAAGACCTCTCACATGACTTAAAAGAAATTGAAATTTAGCCTTACCAATTGAAGCACCTATGAACCCCGTGTTCATAGGGCAACCACAACGTGGACCCTTTTTACCTCAGGTAAGTAGGGTGATGCGATCACACGCCTATATTGTGTTGGACTCAACGGGATAAGCGTTATTCCGGGACTAGGAGATGAATTTGGTTGAAATCCGTCGACCGAGAGTTCTAGAGGTAGAATTAGTCAAAATGTTGACTTACCGTTTATTACATAAAAGTGGCATGACATGTTTATTTTTATCTAAAAACGGGTCTCGGAATCACTTATATAATTTCGTGAGGGGTCATTATATGAGTGACTTGTTAAAATTGTTTTACAAGTGAATTATTTATAAGCAATGAATGTTTATTTTCCGTTGATTTTATTCGCGCAATGACAAATATTTTTCCTTCTACGAACTTGTAAATCCGTTCAATCGTGGAAAGGAGTTTCCATTAATTTATACGGTATCATTTTTGATTGCGATCTACGTTTAAACCACCATAGCTAAAGACAAAATGAATTTTTCCTTTTTGATCCTCATATTCACCATTGCAAATGTCTCTTATGAAGAGTATTCAAATAAGTCACACTTAGTCAAAAACGTTTTGAATTTTTGTGACGTCTTCTTATAACAATGGTACATCAATCTTTTTGCTCCATAGAAAATATTTGTAATTTTTTGTATGTCATCATAATGCTCCTTATCGAGGCTTACCTCAAAAGAGGCCAAATCAGTTGGGATGACTAGGTTAATCGATTTATTTAAAATCGTGAATAACCAAATACCGTAGTCACTTCATGAAAGGTTTATCCTTTTGAAGGTAAAACCATGAATAAAATGAAGAAAAGTTTTCATTATATTTCTTATCTATTGGTCTAAATAGAGATTCATGAAAGTGAGTGGGAGCTCTAGTAAAGATGTTTTATTCTTGATTGTTAAGAATATGACGAGGTTCAAGAGTAGGTTGGCACGATGTTGGCACAAGGCAAGGGAAAAAGGCAAGGATATTTTAAATAGTAAAATCAAAACTCAAGCAAGGTGTCAAACCCAACTTTTGATGATTCTATTTTACAGTGTAAGACACTAGAAAAGAATTTGCCCCAAGTTTTCTAAAGAGTTAGAAATTGGGTGTAATATTTTCACCCATAATATCTATATGATCAACATTTATTTTGCTAAAATGCAAGTTTTGGGTATTAGATACCCATTATGGTTTTCATCGATGTATTCAATGCATATAATAATGATTCGTGCGACGACTAGCCATGATTAAATGTCGACCTACAAGGGAAATATAACTATTGTAGTTTTATTTCTATAGAGACATATAAAAGTTATAATGTGATAAATCTAGTTTTGGATTTAGAGGTATACTTTAGTAAAAGATATTATGTACATGACCTCTAAATAAATAATATAGTATCCACTTTAGTGTACGACACAAGTGTTTCACTTTTGTGAATGGAACAAGCGTTGTATCTTTTTATGCCTATACTTGGTCCATGGTTATCCCATACCAAGCAAAGGTAATTATATTCTTGACATAAACTAGAAATTACTTGTCATATAGATTAAAAAAAGGGCTCAGAATTGGTGACCCTAATCTAATCTTAATTCTGGATTGTGTAGCACATTAAGAGTCTAGTATTGACTACTATCCCTAAACCATCTGATTTTTTGAATATTATGGTGCGTGCGAATCTTGTATTCAAGGCAAGATGATTCGTGCCCTTTTTATTGAAAAAGAAATTGAACTAGTGAGTTATTGGTCATATTACATAATGATATGTGTGGTCCAATAATAATCACAACCAGAGATGGTTATGACTATTTCACTTTATTAACCGACGATTTAAGTAGATATTATATTTGATTCTACTTAATGAGGTGTTATGAGAAATCTTTGAAAAGTTCAACGAGCTTCTATGTGAAGTAGTTAACCACTAAGAGTATTAGATCAAGGACTTACAACTAAATCGTAACTATAAATATCTAAGTATTGACTTTGATTTTCACCAAAAGTATTGTGAAATAGTTTCACGAGTTTACTTCTCTAACACACATTATAAGATAAGGCGTTGTTGAATAGAGAAACAGAACCTTATACGATATGGTTTTGTCTTTGTCAAGTCAAACTGATCCACTTGACTAACCTTGGGCTTTTATTATTTTGCCTGCTATTTCTTTTCCCACCATATTAAAGCACATTTAAAACAGTCTGATTTCATTCCATATACGATATGGATTGGTAGCGTACCTAATTTGTAAGTTATCCGTACGAAACAAGTGCTCAATAATCCTACATTGACCACGAGAACAAAGCGTTTGTGGCTCGGGATGCTGTCTTTTAATAAAAATACGATTATTTCTTGATAAGACAGAGTGGGAGAAAATGTTTCAAGAGCCACAGACTGAGCATATGGTCCGGAAAAGGTTTCCTCATTGTTTGTTCCGTAGTTGTTTCTTCGGAACCTAGGAGGTCAGGTGGAATTTTTTTTTCACTCTTTAAGAGTGATGAATTTGTATTACTTTGAAAAAGTGACTCACCTTTGAATTATAAGAGACCGTTTCTAGTCCCAACTTCATGCTATGGCTTAGAGTCATGCGATTCGTAATGGACTCCATGCATGATGGTCAGGTATGTGATCTGGTAAGTTTACTTGAAGAAGTACGACCTCTTCAATGTAAATTGATTTTTAAGATCGAAATCTGCATGGATGAACATTAAAATGTTTTCAAAGATAAATTGGTAGGCAAAGAGTTTACACCAATTGCAATGCTTTGATCCATTCGATAACACTTAGCGATTAAAGCATATCATAATAGTATGATGCCAATTGGATATCAAGAACCACCTTCTTGAATACGATTATATAAGAGGTAGTATATTTTATATTCACATGTGGGTTCGTAGATCCTAATTATCCTAAGTTAATTTGCAAGCTTAAGAGGATGTCTTAAGTAATACTAAAGAGTTGGAATTAGTGTGTCAATCATGTTGTAAAATATTTCTCGATATCTCGTGGAATTATGTTGAATACATGAAGTTTAGTGGGAGTAATATGATTTTCATCAGTCTTATATGTGGAGACATATTGATCATTATAGATGATGGAAGATTTTGGAGAAGTAGAATATATCTTTTAGATATCTGGATTTATGAAGATAAATCTAAAAGGATATTAGGGTTGAGTCAAACTTCTTATATTGATAAGATATTTGACTAGTTCAAGGAAGTTGAACACATGATAATTGATTCCTTTTGCTTTCGCTGCGGGATCAATTACATACGCTGACCGCTGTGATGTATACTCAATCTGACATTTCGCATGCTTTGAGCATGACAAGTCGTTTGCAATCAAATCCAAGTGAGGCTCACTTGATAGCCATAAAGAACATCCTTAAGTACTTGCGAAGGACTAAAGATATGTTTCATATGTTTGGAGTTTACAGTGAGTTGTGTGTAAGGGGTTACACAGACTTCAGTTTCCAAACTGATAAAAGTGATTTGAAATCACGAACTGGCTGTGTTTTATAGAAGATTTATCCGTTGGAAGAGTTCTGAGCAGAAATGACTATTGGAAAGGTTCCAAGTAGGAGTGACATTTTCAAATATAAATGTCATACATCCGCTGGAAGTGTTCCAGGCAGTTTATCATTGTGGATTTCACAACGGAAATGGAATACATTGCATCATATGATGATGCATATGAAAGTAGCTTAGATTCGACAATATTGGAGGGACTAGAAGTAGTTCCTATAGTTGTATATCCTATGATACTGGTAAAACACTGAGATCTACCTTTAGGCCAAGAGTCCTAAGTCTAGATTCAAACCTAGACACGTACTCAGAAAGTTTTATGTAATATGAGATTACGTAGACAAACAGAAATAGAAACCAGAAAGATGGGAAAGATGCAAGTATTGCTAATCCATTAGCTATGCTTTTGCAAGCTGAACATGATAGTCATGTCATTTCAATGAGGATTGAAATATTTACCTGAATTGCTAGAGATTATGAGATATGAAATTATTGACAACGTATCAATTTTTCCAAATATTAGATAATCGCATTCATTGTTAGAGTTTCATTAAAAACTCCTTATTTAGTTTGCCTAAATTTTAATACTTTGTTTATCCGAATTGGTTGAAAGAAAGGTTGAACCCAATTCAAGTGAACATGATGAAGTCAGTGTTTTGTCCCTAGTCACTCATTTAAGGTGACGTCTCGAAGTGACTAGATTGTAAGTCGATTGATGCTTGGTTCAGTACCATGGGGTCATGGAGATGACTGGTCGTTTACATAGACAGACTGTGGAGACACTATGTCGGGCAGTTACCATGATAGAATCCCTTATCAAAATTTTTGAAGCCTGGTCGTGGCGGGGATTTCTATTTTATTCCTATAAGTCGATTCTTTAGACTGGCGACCATTTACCTGAGTCGGTGTAGTTTCCGATTGACTTTGGTTTTTGTCCTAGGTCGTGCCGTGAAAGGAGGCCGATGGACATCTTCTGGGTCATGGTGATTTGCATCATACAGTGTAAGATGGGTCAACAGCAATTGTCCACCCACGTTGGATATTAACATCTTCGGGCCACTAGAGGAGTAGTAACTGGAAATGCGTGGCCACGCTGGGAAGAGATATCTGGTAGATTTTCCGGTTAAATAGTTGCTCTCCCAGATCGAGAAAACCACTATATTTAAAATTTTCAATTGTAAGTGTGTAACAACCCGAAATGTACCCTATTTTTCTAGTGAAAATATTTTACGGATACTTTTCAGCAAACTTAAGTTTTAATTTAGAATATATTGTTTGGAGTCGTATTTGGAATTTCCGAGTTCGTATTTGGAATTTCCGCGAGATTACATGAGAATCCCATTTTAAGTCGTCTTTGACTTTTCTTGACTTTTAAGTCGTCTTTGACTTTTCTTGACTTTTGAGTCATCGTTGACTTTTCTTGACTTTTGAGTCGTCTTTGACTTTTCTTGACTCTTAAGTCGACTTTGACTTTCGTTGACTTTTCCGACTCACCCCGTAATTTGAAATACCGAAATTATATTTGAAAAATAATAAATTTAATTTATTTTTATTTATTAAGATTTATTTGAATTTATGATAATTTAATATAATTATTTTGAATTTATTGGGAATTAAAGAGTAGGTTTTACGGTTTAACCCCGAACGTCATTTAACTATTCCCGAGTCAACTTAAGTCCCGAAACAAACCCGAAACCCGACTTTGGCATGAGTCACACGCCCCATGACATCTTTTTCCACTCATATTAGATCTTTTGATCTTTTGATTAAACTAATAATAATATCTAAGATATTTGTAATTTTATCAATCGGTCAGTTTAAATTACGCAAATCGCTTAAACTGACCCGATATCTGTCAATCCACACGCCTACTCCCTCTTGTCCTCTTAGGATTAGATATTTTCATTAAACTAACATAATATCTAAATAATATCTAGATATTTGATTAAACTATCATAAAATCTAATAATATCTAATTAATTACCATAATATATATTTATAAAACCCGAGTCAATCCCGTAACAACAATTTCAAAACCCGACTCCCGTAATCCCTATAATTACACGGCACACTCCCCACACTTACTCACTACTTAGCTTTTCATTTTACAATAAATCAACTTAATATCTAATTAATACCTTCTTTAATATAATCAAAATCGTTCTGTTTCTTCACGTTCTTCTCGTTCTTCACATCGTTCTTGAGCCAATCGTCACAAAACCTTCTTACTTGTTCACATCCGTGTCCTAATTTATATTCTAGATCCCTCCTCTTCGCTCTTCTCTCCACGTACGTTTTTATTTCCATTCCGACAAATCTTTTTCAACACTTAATAATGGAAAAGTCAAGTGTAATTCTAATAATGTATTTATCTTGTCATGTCTTCATGATGGGAAGATTTTTGAAGACTAGTTTGGTGCTTGATATATTGTATGAAAATTAGTAGACGGGTTTTCTTATTCTTTGTTCTTATTTTGGGTGCTAATTGATTTTGTGCTAGCTAAGGTAACGATTCCGAGTTACTCGACGAATTTATGTTACATATCTTTTGTTTTTGTTCATGTTATTGTTATTTATGGTTTTAGTAGTAACATAATAAGTAGTTATGATTATTATGTTGTATGGAATTTTTAACATGATTAGTGTTCTTGACATATTTGGATGATTAGTTCATAATTATAATTGTAGTATGAATGATGTTGAATTGTTTGTTAAAAATGGATTTTGTTAATTAAAACATGTTAGAAATAATTTAGAATGGTGGTTGATGTTGGCCGTGTAAGGTGGCCGTGGGTGGTGGCTGGAAAACCGACCCAAACCAGGCCGGTTCAGGCCCGGTCCAGGTCCGGTCTGGGCTGGTCCGTGAGTGGGCTCGTGGGTTGTGTCGATACTTGATTGTTTTGTTGTTGTTTTGACGGGTTTTAAATATGTTAAGTATGCGGGAAATATTAAGGAACGATTTTTAGAAATGATGACCAAAACCGGTCCAACCCATGAACCGTGGGTCTCTCTTTGGACTTGTGACGGTTTTTGAGTTATTGTTATTTTATCATGTTTTGTAATATTTAGCAAGTGGGAAATTGTAATAAGTAAATTATTTATTTAAAAGGTTTTCATAATATTATTATTTCTCACATGTTAGAAATTATAATACGAGATTGTAGTTTAATTTGATATCCTTTAAGTCAAGCGGGTTTTCGTAAGATTTACTAATTCACATGTTAGAAGTTGGAATGAAATAGCATGAAATGAATATGATGATTTTATGTTCAAGTCTAAATGATAAAAGACTCTCTTTTTTCTAGCCAGTTTGATCCAACGGGTTTGGTCAAACTAAGATCTAGTCAGCCCCGATTTGACTGATGACCCGTCGCGGGACACGGGTCGGGGATTTGTCTTCAAGTAAGGTTGTATTTAATTAATGAATTAGCCTTAGTAGATATGAGGCGATATGATATTTGATTATGATTTATATGCAGTTAGTCACATGATAGGATGTTTTTCCCGTGACTGTTTAATTATATGGTTGGTGTCGTGTTGACTAAGTACCCATAGAGAATTATGAGTATATGGCGTCTTGACCATTCTAATTCTAAATGAGTAGCTTGGACCATGACATAGATAGGCCGTACTAACTTTAACGAGTATATAGTTCATGGTTAATAGCGTTTGTGTCACGCTTGGTGGTTTATATCTAATCGGTGCATGGCTGCCTAATTGGCTCCCAACTTTGGGAATGGAGCCAGCTTAAGTACTAGCCAACTCTGTCTAGGGGGTCGCCTAGTAGAGATTCTTGTGTACTTTTGTTCATGAGACGGGGAATGGAATAGCTGTTGTCGCTAGGTCTGATCAGTCTAGGACTAGGATGTTTTCCTACCTTGTGGTATAGCCTCGAGTTACAGAAGTCGTCTATTGACTGTCCTAGGAACTTATGCCTGTTTCTAGACGTATTGGTCTTTCATGTTTGATGATTCTATGAGTCTTAGAAGGTAAGATGCAAGCCGGCTAAGGTTGATAGAGTTTGGATTACCGGTTGCTAACTGATTCACATGATAGTTAGTATGATTAGGGTTTGAGTGTATCAGGGCCATGTTTTAAATGTAACCTCTGAGCCAGCATACCAGCTTCCCTACCTCGTGTTATAGGTTGTTAACAGATTCACATGATAGCTTTCATATGATAGGTTATATGTTAGTTAATTGTTTCATAACATGAGAAGCATATCGTATATGTTAAAGTTTTGTATTTTCCATATACATCTCTTTTATGTTATTCATGTTTTATTAAACTCGACATTTCGTGGCTGGGAGAACTCGGAGTTACTCCCCACTGACTGTGGCTTCCGTGTTTATATTTAATGTGGTTGGCAGGTTTGTGATGCATACTTGGGTACATTGACGAGCTAGCGAGTGAAGTATTACCTTGGACCTATATTCGGTTCTTAGGATTGTATTATATTATACACTCTTTTATTTCCGTATTTATACGGGAGATATGTCTCCCGTTTTAGACACATCTTATGTATAATATTATTTCCTTTTTGTTATGAACCTTTTTATTTAAGACACCTTTGTTATGATGAATATATTTTATGGTAGGTTCCGGTTTTAAATTTTACCGATTTTCACAAAAGTGAACCTATTAAAACGTATTCTCATCTTTTATTTTATTTAAGATTAACTTGTATATTTTTCCTTTCCGCAAATTTGAGGGTGTCACATAGGGTACATTGTCCGTCTCCGGTGTTTTACAACACAACACAAAAAACACCAAGAGTTATCCTTCCATTCACACTTAAATAAGACAGTATTATAAGAACTCTCACGCCCATTATAGCTCAACTCAAAGATATCCTCAACTATACCATAGTATTCGTTGTCATCAAGAGAAGAAATAGTAACACCATAATTGCACCTAGCCTTATTCTTACCGTAGTTGAATGTATGGAAATTAAATCCGTTGACCGAGTAACGATTCCACGTTTTCCCCTCTCGTGAAGGACCAAAGGCCAAAGTCCTTATCAAATCATCTTGGATATTTAACTCAATTACATGGTTCCGAAACCATGCTGCAAATTGATCCTCATGGTTACTCCAAACATCATCTCTATTCACATTAGGATGTGCTTTAATGAAATCATTCACAAACTCCGTTTCATATGATTCCAAAATATCACAATTAGAAAGAACGTAAAGGTGAGCACGATCATATTCTTTGTCATCCAAATATCTTGTTCCCCCAATTGATGAACAACCCTCCCTCATCATCATGCATTTGGAAAAACTCGGGTAAACTTGTCTCAAGTTCATCCGCTTTATCAACACTCAAGTTTTTTGCTTTGGTCTCAATATGTTTTTCAAAGTAAAGAGAGCAAAATTTTGCAATCTCTTCCGTTAAATACGCATTGCATATTGAACCTTCAACTCGAGCTTTGTTACCAATTTTCTTCTTCACGTGATTAAGAAACCTATTCAATAATTGATGGGATTAATAGTTGTTAAGACTAGTATATAAATATTAAATCAATTAAAGAGATAGTACGATAATAATTATAATTTACTTACTACTTAGTGATCTTACCTTTCAAATGGATACATCCACCTATATTGGACGGGGCCTCCAACTTTGGCTTCGTAAGGCAAATGTATCGGTACATGCTCCATGGAATTAAAAAATGATGGAGGAAATATCATCTCGAACTTACACAATATCTCTGATATTTTCTCCTCAAGACGAATCATGTCATCAACACATATTGAAGACGAACATAAATCTCGAAAAATTGACTTATCTCAACAATTGCATTCCACACGGGAGTGGGGAGGAGATGTCTCAAAGATACAGGTAATAATCGTTCCATGAAGATATGACAATCATGACTTTTCAAGCCTTGCAACTTTAGCTCCTTCATATCAACACATCGACTAAAATCGGATGCATATCCGTCAGGAAATTTTAACTTTCTTTACCACTCACATAAGACCTTCCTTTGAGCTTTGTCAAGTGTAAAAATAGATTTTGGCAAAGACTCATCGCTACGAATGTGAAGATTGGGACGATGGCAAATTGTCTTCAAATCTTCTCGTGATTTAACAGTATCACAAGTCTTTCCCTTTACATCCATAATCGTGTGAATCAGTTGCTCAAAGAAGTTCTTTTCTATATGCATTACATCCAAATTGTGCCTAATTAACATCGTTTTCCAATAAGGAAGATCCCAAAAAATGCTTCTTTTAAACCAACCAATTTTCTTCTTCTTCAGCACCTCCGTCTCTGCTTTAGTACAATCAATAGTACGTGACAAATCACAAACCATATCTCACACCTTATCCCCCGGAAGTCGATCTACAGCATGATTGCGCTCCACTTTACCTTTTCTGAAAGCTTTTTTGTTGCTCCTAAAGGCATGCCCCTCCGGTAAGAATTGTCTATGACAATCAAACCAACTCACTTTATGGGAACAAGGAAGCGAAAATGCTTTGCTTTGGTACATGCAACAAGGACATGCCTTTTTTCCCGCGGTAGACCATCCAGATAGCATACCGTAGGCGGGAAAATCATTAATGGTCCACAACAATGAAGCTCTTAGTTGAAAATTTTGCTTTAAAGACACATCATATGTTTGCACACCTACTTCCCACAATTGTTTCAATTCTTCCACCAAAGGTTGCAAATAAACATCTAAGGCGGTTTTTGGATTATCAGGGCCAGGAATAATTAGTGACAAGAAGATGAATTGTTTTTTCATACATAACCAAGGTGGTAAGTTGTATGGAGTGACCATTACGGGCCAAGAAGAGTAATTTCTACCAAACTGGCCAAATGGAGCAAAACCATCCGTACAAATGCCAAGTCGCACATTACGGGGTTCCTCAGCAAAGTCGGGGTAAAGCATATCAAACCGCTTCCATTCCTCTCCATCACTCGGATGACACATCTTTCCCGGAGTACGGGGATTTTCCTTGTGCCATCTCATTTGCTCGGCAATGTTTTTGGTAGCAAACATTCTTTGAAGTCTAGGAGCTAGAGGAAAGTAAGTTACGGGATTTTCGGGTATTGGTTTCTTACTCTTTTCACCTCTCTTTTTTTTCATTCTTTCCCTTTTTACCCTTCAAGACAATACTTCCCTCAATTGTCTTATATCTAGCCTTTTCACATTTACTACACTTGTCAAGTAAAGCATCATCCTTCCAAAAGAGCATACATCCATCGGGACATGCATCAATCTTGTAATGCGGAAGTTCTAGACCTTTCACTACTTTTTGGTATTGTAGAATGATCGGGTCATGACATTATTATCGGGGATAACATCCTCAATCAAAGAAGCAATGCCATCAACACAAGTAAATGGCAAATTGTACTCACATTTCAAAGTTACTATCCTAGAGGCGGCTTCTAACAATGACATTTTGCTCCCTTCATATAATGGTTTTTCACTCGCCTTTAACATATCAAAAAAGGCTTTTGCTTGTGGGTGTGGTTCTTCTTCACTCATTGGTATATGATCATTATTGAAAATATTAGACTCAAAGGCATCAACTACCATATCTCTATATGGGTTCTCATTTTGTGGGATTTGAGATTGTTCGGGAAGTGAAAAATATGATTCTCCATGAGAAATCCAATTGTAGTAGTTTGGACAAAACCCGTTTGTATAAAGATGTTCTTGAACCTCAATGTCATGTAGATATTTCATGTTTTTGCATTTAATACAAGGACACCTAAGTTTCTTTGCTACTAAATCATACTCGTCTTGTTGTCTAGCAAATTCAATAAACTCGGCAACCCCCCTTATAAATCTAGCGGTAGGACGTCTTTTCTTATCAAGTCTATCTTCGTACATCCATGTACGTTCCAACCTCTTCATTTTAATCTAAACATTAACCCACACAACAATAATTACAACAATATTATTGATTATCAATTATTACTACCTCTAGGAACATATCTATTATCAATAATAAACCAAACAATAATATTGTCAACATGGATACTAACTATACTAAAATTAACATATCACTAATTAAACTACTATCATTCTAATTAATAACATTATCAACATGGATACTAAAAAACTATCAAACTAATATTATAAACATGGATATTTGTTATTAACAATATACTAACATAATACATACACACTTTAATTATAAAATCCTAACATTCTACTCCCTCCATCACAATTATTTATTTGCCTTTTGATTAAAACAACCATAAAAAATAATTTAAAGGGCAAACAAATGAATAAGACGGAGGGAGTACTAACTTTCTACCATCAATAATACTCCCATTTATACTAATTTAGTCAATCAACAATCCTAACATCATCAAAAACACCAATACATTGTCAATTACAACCTCGATTAACATAATGTTAACAATTTCACAAAACCCCCAATTTATATAAACCCTAACCATCAACCTACACAAACCCTAACTAACTAACCATTAGAACTTTGTAAGCATCACAAATTATACATAAACATCATAATACTAATTAAAATCATAAAATAAACAAACAAACAAGCTAAGGAATTAGATTTAGGAGAGCAAAAGACGCACCTAATTAAGGAAAAGTGACGGAAATAGAATAAGAGTCGGAGTTTGTTGGTGAGGACGGTGGTGATATCGGTGGAGCTAGTGTCGGAGTGGTGGTCGGAGAGGTGGTTAAGGGAATGGAGTAGTGGTGGTGGCGATTATGTAAAGGAAATGGGGGTTTCGGGTGTTTGAAGGAAATGAGTAAAGTTGAAGGCGGATGAGTTTTGCGTGTTCTGGATAATAGCCAATTTGGCGACTGATCTGGCAGTCGCCAAAATGGCGACTGAAATTAGTCGCCAAATGGCTTATCAGTCGCCAATTTGGCGACTGATTTCAGTCGCCCGAGTTTTTTTAATTAAAATCTGAGGATTGTTTCAGTCGCCAAATTGGCGACTGATTTCAGTCGCCTTATTCTATTTTCAGTCGCTAAATTGGCGACTACTTGTATCAGCCGCCTTATAACAGTCGCCTGAAACAAGATTTCTTGTAGTGATTGGAGTACTTTTGAGTTTCTAAGATTTATGAGTGTAACTTCAGCCCCTATTTGTGTAACTTCAAACTAAAATGTAATTTCGACTATATAAATTTGAATTTATGAAACTTCAAGACAAGTTTATGTGATTTTAGACTTTTTATGAGTATAACTTCAGTCATTACGAGTGTCACTTCAACCATTATTTATGAAACTTCAAACTAAAATGTGATTCCGACTACATGTTATGATAGTTTGCACATGAAGCCTTGTTGTTATAATTTCTCACATGCGTCATCCACATTGAGCCTTTTGCTCACTATACGCTACCCAATGTTTGTTTCTAACTACATTCCAAATTGCCTACCTTGTTGAGCTAGTAGCCATCTTGGTGAGTTTAGGGTGCTCTTGTCAGGGGATTTGTCTTATATTATAATATTTTTAATGATATGAAGTTGACGGGATTCTTGATTCCCGTTATGGTTTTGGAAAATAAAGAAAGAAAATAATTGAAAAGAAATGATAAAAAAGGAAAAGAAAGAAACTTGAAAAATGAAAAAGAAAGATGCAAAAAAAGAAGAAAAAAGAAAAAGAGATAAGAATGATACTCCCATATGTATGAAGTAATTGAGTTGGGAAGTTCGTTTTTGTGTTGTAAAGGTATTAATTTGAGCCATATGCTGCTTTGCTTCAATGGGCTATTGTTATAGGATTGGTTTTGGGTTTTTTGAGCAATCTTTGCATATTTGGATGGTTGTATCAGTCGCCAATTTGGCGACTGATTTCAGTCGCCCGAGTTTTTTTAATTAAAATCTGAGGATTGTTTCAGTCGCCAAATTGGCGACTGATTTCAGTCGCCTTATTCTATTTTCAGTCGCTAAATTGGCGACTACTTGTATCAGCCGCCTTATAACAGTCGCCTGAAACAAGATTTCTTGTAGTGATTGGAGTACTTTTGAGTTTCTAAGATTTATGAGTGTAACTTCAGCCCCTATTTGTGTAACTTCAAACTAAAATGTAATTTCGACTATATAAATTTGAATTTATGAAACTTCAAGACAAGTTTATGTGATTTTAGACTTTTTATGAGTATAACTTCAGTCATTACGAGTGTCACTTCAACCATTATTTATGAAACTTCAAACTAAAATGTGATTCCGACTACATGTTATGATAGTTTGCACATGAAGCCTTGTTGTTATAATTTCTCACATGCGTCATCCACATTGAGCCTTTTGCTCACTATACGCTACCCAATGTTTGTTTCTAACTACATTCCAAATTGCCTACCTTGTTGAGCTAGTAGCCATCTTGGTGAGTTTAGGGTGCTCTTGTCAGGGGATTTGTCTTATATTATAATATTTTTAATGATATGAAGTTGACGGGATTCTTGATTCCCGTTATGGTTTTGGAAAATAAAGAAAGAAAATAATTGAAAAGAAATGATAAAAAAGGAAAAGAAAGAAACTTGAAAAATGAAAAAGAAAGATGCAAAAAAAGAAGAAAAAAGAAAAAGAGATAAGAATGATACTCCCATATGTATGAAGTAATTGAGTTGGGAAGTTCGTTTTTGTGTTGTAAAGGTATTAATTTGAGCCATATGCTGCTTTGCTTCAATGGGCTATTGTTATAGGATTGGTTTTGGGTTTTTTGAGCAATCTTTGCATATTTGGATGGTTGTTAGCTTCACCTTTAGCTCCACATATCCAAACTTGTTTGTCCACCTTCTACCCATTACCCCTAGCCTCTTTTGTCTCTTCTCTTGGCTTCATTATGTGTATTTATTTTTTAGCATTGTCATATGGGATTTGCAATGTTCACCATACTAGATTGTGGGCGCATTATCTTGAGTCGTAGATAGGAGAGTGTCATTCACATATATTTGCCATATTCATTTCATGAGTGTGAGTGGTATCCTGTGAGAAATCCAATGTCATTTAAAGATCATGCAAGAGTTGAAATGTCCATGTGAAGTCCTTAATACCACGCCGTCGTGTAAATCTCATCCATGTATTGCATTTTCCCTATGCCCAAGTTCTTTCGGGATTTAATTCATTGTACTTTAAAACTACTAGTCGGGAATTACATGTGGATGGGATGATTAATGCTTGCACCCTTGTCCTTGTCATACATTATATTGTGTGCTTGGTTGAGGACAAGCAAGGGTTTAACTTGGGGGAGTTTGATGAGTCCTTTTTATATATAGTTTAACTCCCTAGTTTAGCTCGGTTTATTTGATTATTATATTCTGTTTAGTATATTTGTGAGCTAATTACGTGTTCTAGGTGTATTGCTTGTGTTTGTTACATTTTGTAGGAATATAAGCATTTAGAGGCTTTTTCCTAGCACATTAGCAAGCATCAAAGTTCACTAAGCTAATGGAAGACATGGAAGGATAGTATGGAGAATGACAAGCTCAAGCATGAAGACTTGTAAAATGGTTTGGTGTACAAATGAGTAACCAAAATGAAGCCCAATTTAAAGAGTCCACAACTCAACATAGGGATGCTCTTTAGATGCTCATGGGATGCCAAGACTATGCAATTAACCGGAGAATTAAGGAGCTTAAAGGCATATCATAGGATTCCTCAAGCATTTAATGGAGTAATTAAGCAATTGTAGCCGGGTTAGTGGAACCCTGATCGGTGTTTCCATTCCGCGATCGGGTTTGGGCTCTATGAATGCATAATTTTCAAGTCCATCTCCCTATATAAAGGAGAGGGACCTCGACACTTAGAGGCATCTTTTTTAGCATCTTGTACATCATTCTACACTCTAAAAACACTCTTTTACATAATATCATTAGTCATTAGATTAGGTTTAGAATAGTTTAGTTTTCATTTGTTGTTACAAATAATTCCTTTAAGTATTTCAATTTATATTACAAGTTCATTTCCAAGTTATTTGGTTCCATTGTGTTCTTCAATTCCAAATTTTATTTCCTTTGTTGAGATAATTCTATTTCTTGTATTGTTTTGTTATTTCCTTTGTCATTTCCATTGTTAGTTAGTTATCATGTTTATATTATCATTTGTTATTAGGTTAGTTATCATTATGTAAGAGTAGTTTGTCTAGGGAATTAGGGAAGCCATGCGTAAAATAATATTTGCAATTGTTGAAATGAGATGTTATGATATCAAATAGTTGTTTCTATCACATGCTTGTACTGTATTGTTAGTCTTTGATTATTGATCACAATCCTTGATTAAATTCGTTAATTCTTTCTATAAGTCGAAAGGCACGGAATTGAATTAGACTAAGCAAGTGTTAGTAGACCGGCCTAGCCAAAGCGAGAGTTTGTTCGGACCCGATCTATGGTTGACACTAATATCGAGAGGTGGGTGTCTTTAGCCTAAACAATTATCGTTATTATCAATTTCGTAGTTTGACTTGAGCATTTAAATAGAATTCACCCCATAACAACTTGTATAGCAACTCCCGTCTCCTTGTGTTTGACCCCTATTACTACATTCATTTGTATTTAGGGTATTTATGTTTGATTAGGTGTGCGATAGCCTATCAGTTACACTATATAGGCCGTCCTTGAAGTTACATTATAGTCACTTGAAGTTATACGGTACAAATTGAAAATAATTTGGAATTACATCATATCTGTCTTAAAGTTACATCATATCTCAATTGAAGTTACACACTTTAAAAAGCGACACCATATCCATCTATAGTTACATAATTATAACTTAAAGTAACATGTTTAAAACTTAAAGTTACACCCTTTAAAACTAAAGTTACAAAAAATCTATTCTAAAGTTGACTCTTTAATAAAACTAAAGTTTCAAAAAATATAGAGTAAATTAATAATTACTCCCTTATAAGATTCGCTTTTCTAAACTTAATCCCTTATAAGTTGTTATGCTAAAATTACTCTCTTAAAGATGCACTTTTATCAAAAATTGCTTCAAATTCCAATTTAAGTCTCTTATTTTGTCTGTTTTTGAACTCTCTCTCCATTGGTCCACATAGTTTTACCTTTCAAAGTATAGATTGGCTAATGCACACACGAAATAAGTTCAAAAATAGACAAAATAAATGACTAAAAATGGAATTTTGAAGCAATTTTTGATAAAAGTGTAACTTTAGGGAGTAATTTTAGGAAAACAACTTATAAGGGAGTAAATTTAGAAAAGTGAATCTTATAAGTGAATAATTATTAATTTACTCAAAAATATATTTAAAGTTACACCTTTTAAATAATTAAAGTTACAACTTTTAAACAATTGAAGTTACCAAAAATACATTTAAAGTTACACACTCTAAACACTGAAGTTACAAATTCTATAATTGAAGTGACATACGCTAACAATTAAAGTAACACACTGTATAGTTGATATTACACATTTTACACATTATATATTTAAAGTTACACAATCTAAGCATGTTATACATAATAAATTTAACTCACTATATTATTACTCTTCCTCCTCTGCCATTTTTGTTTTCAAACATCCAAATATTGGTTTTAAATCTTAAGTTCATTCCCGAGTAAAATAAAAACAATATCATAGAAAGCTTCGTAAATCTTCATCCGGACTCCGATTAAGACGAAACAAAAACCTAAATTTATTATTTTTTCGAGCCCTTCGTAATGGTATTATTTTCGTCTACTATTTAGTTTTTGAAAATTATAATACATCAATAGTTATAACAAGATCCAACAAAAAAACTCACAAGAAACAATACTTAACAAATGATTACAACAAGATAAAAATAAAATAATAAATAAACACAAAAACCACTATTTATCAACAAAAACCGGTAATTTAGACAAAAGTCAACTATGTTTTTGAGTATATTCGAGCAGTAATTAACATTTATAAAACTCAATGGTATAAGAAAATATCACCATTACGACGGGCTCAAAAAACTAATAAAGAGAGACTTTTGTTTCGCCTTAATCGGAGTTTGGATGAAGATTTACAGAACTTTTTGAAAACCCGCTTTTAGTTTATGCGAAAATTATAACACACACAAAAAAAATCAGAAATTACATAATAAAATTAAAAAATAAGAGAGTTTAGGCTAAAGGGAAGAATATTACTCACAAAATCTATGTTCAAAATCCGTAAATTGCAAAAGAATGCAAATAAATGAAATAAGAGAGAAGAAGATGAGAGAGTATGTGTTTAAGAAAAATATCAGCTTATTTGGGTTTGAAATCTGATTTCATGAGATAAGGAGGAGGAGGTTATAGGTGAGAGAGTGTATGAGAAAGTGAAGTTATGAAAGGCTAAGGAGAGAGGTAATTAAGCTAGTGAATTTTTTAATGCAAATGTGTGCTTTTTCCAAAACATCTAAGACATCCATCTTCACGATCCAATGGCTATAATAGGATTTATGGACTCAAAGAATCTAAGAGGACTCATTTGATCTCAAATCTATATAGAGTCAGGTTCAGGTAAGTCCCTTAATTTACATGAGTCCCTAAGTCCTCATCTAGACCATTAGATTTAACAAATTAATGGTCAAGATTAAAACAAAAAACAAGGGATGATATAAAACCATCCAAAACACAACCAAACCCTAATCACTTTAACAAAACCTACCCACTTTTTCTCTCACTTCTCTCTCTTTCTCTCATCTCTCTAAAATTTCAGATTTAAACCCACCACCAAGCTCACCACCTCCTCTCCTCGTCGGCCTCCCTTCTCCCCGTCGGCCTTCTCCTCCCTGTCGGCCTCCCTCTCTCCGTCGGCCTCCCTCCCCTCTTGCCCTCCTCCTCCTCCTCCTCCTCTCACGTCCCTCCTCCTCCTCCTTCACGCCGCCTCTCCGGCGTCCTGGCGGCCTCGACTCGCCGGCCCTCTGCCTCCCTACACCACCTCCACTCGCCGGCCCTCGGTCTCCCTCCTCCTCCTCCACCTCCCTCCTCCTCCTCCACTCGCCGGCTTCTCTTCCTCCACCTGCTCAATTTTGTTTTCCAGATATGTTTTTTTTTGTATATTTTCGATGGTGGAGTGGTTTTTGGTGGTTGTTGGTGGTGTTGGGTTAGAGAGCACGGGGTTCGGTGACTGTGGTGGCGGTGGCGGTTTGTGGGCTTCATTGATGGGGTGGTTGTTGGTGGGGGCCGCCTTTAACTAAAGTTACACGATAAACTGACCAAAGTTACACAAAAACTGGCCAAAGTTACACAAAAACTGACCAAAGTTACACAAAAACTGACCAAAGTTACACATAAACTAATAAAAGTTACACATAAACTAACAAAAGTTACACATGAGTTATATGACTAAAGTAACATAAAAGTAAAGTTACATAAAATTTTATTAACAAATTGGTGTTAAAAGACTAAAGTTACACTCATAAAATACTAAAGTTACATAAACCATTTATGAAAAGGTCATAAATTCAAATTAATATATGACTTTCAAAGAATAAAGTTACACTTCGAAAAGATTAAAGTTACAGTCGTAATGTATTAAAGTTACATAAACTATTCATTGAAAATATTTTGCAAATGTAACTTTAAACTTAACTTAGTCAAATTTTATTCAACTTTTATCAAAATTTATGTGACCTAAGTCTAATTTTATGTCACTTTTGTCAGGTTTTATGTAACTCTAATCTATTATTATGTACCTTTAATCTTAACTTAGTCAAATTTTATTCAACTTTAATCAAAATTTATGTGACCTAAGTCTAATTTTATGTCACTTTTGTCACGTTTTATGTAACTCTAATCTATTACTATGTGACTTTAATCAAGTTAGTCAATTTTTATTCAACTTTTATCAAAATTTATGTGACTCAAAGTATAATTTTATGTCACTTTTTGTCAAATTGTATGTAACTTTAATCTTATTATGTAACTTTAATCCAGTTTTAAATACATTAAGTCGGATTTATACAATTTTAATGTAACTTTAGTCCAATTTAAAGAAACTTTTGTCAAATTTTATGAAACTTTTGTTATCATCCCCGGTCCACCTCTCCCAACATACACCCCACCCAGCGACACCACCACAACCCTTGCCCCACCGCCGCGACCCCACAGCCGCAACCCCATCACCACAGTCCAAATCTACAAAAAAAAATAAAAAAAACCACCACCCAACATCACCACAACACTAAATCTAATCAAGAAAAAACCACCACCCAACACCACCACAACAATAAACCTGAAAAAAAACGGAAGGAAAAAGGCAAGGAGGGCGTGGAGGCGGCTGAGAAGGAGGCAGGAGGGGAAGGTGGGGAGGGAAGGAGGCGGCAGGTGGGGAGGGAAGGAGGCGGCAGGTGGGGAGGGAAGGAGGCGGCAAAGGGGGAAGTTGGGGAAGGAGGCGACGAGGGGGCCGGGGAGGATGTGGGAAAAGGGAGGTCATCGGGAGGAGGTCGGCGAGGAAGTGGCGGCGAGAGGAGGAAGCGGTGGCCGAGGGAGGAGGCGGATGGGTGTTGGCGGCGTGGTGGAAGATGATAGGAGAAGAAGGGGCGGTGGGTGTTTGTGGCGTGGCGGGGGCGAGTCACCGGTAGGTGGCATGAGTTAGTGGAGGGTGGTTTGAGAGAATAGGGTAGAGAGAGAAGTGGGTAGAGAGATGGGTAAGTTTTCTGAAATGATTAGGGTTTGGGTGAGGTTGGAGCTTTTATATTACCCTTTCATTTTTTGGTTTAATCTCAACCTTTCATTTGTTTGATCCAATAGTCTAAATTAGGACTTATGGACTCACCTAAGAAAGGTGGACTTATGTGATCCAATTTATATATATATATATATATGAGATCATGTAAGTCCACCATATTAAGTTGAGTCCCTTAGTCCTAAGCTACACCATTGGATCTAATAAATCAATGGTCAAGATTAAAACAAAATGAAAGGCTTAGATATAAAAGAGCGCAAACCCTAATTCCTTAACCACTTTTCAGATCTCACTCTCTATTATCTCACTCTCTCTATCAGACACAAAAAAAACCTCCTTCTTCAGTACCACCGCCGCCGCAGCGACCACCTCTCCCAGACGCCTTCTCCTCCCTCGTTCAGCCGCCCACCTCCCTCGGCCTACACCACTCTACTTCCTCTCCACCACCGGAACGCCGCCTCCCACGCTACTCCACCAAAAAAATCTGAAAACCAAATTAAAAAACCCCACAACCCCGTCGTACTCCCTTATCTGACCACAGTCCCCCGTCCTTCTCCCTTGCTTCTCCCCGTCCTCGCCTGACCACGGCTGGTTTCTACAGCCGTAGAGATTGGGACCCAAACCGGTTGCTACAGCCGAACTGGTTTCTTTTTCAAATATGTTGTTGGTGGGACCTCCTGTTTCTTTTTCAAATATGTTGTTGGTGGGACCCGAACTGGTTGCTACAGCCGTAGAGATTGGGGGGGCGAAGGTGGTGGTGGTTTCGGCTGGGGTGGTAGTTGTTGGTGGTGAGAGGTAGTTATGGGGACTGAAGTGACACAGTATTTGATTGAAATAATACACATGGAGTACTAAAACTACTTACTTTTGTGATAAAGTTACGCCACATGGACTATAATTTTTATATAAAATTGTATTTAAATGGATTAAAGTTGAATAAAATTAGACTGAAGTTACATAAAAATAGACTAAAGTTACATAAAATTGGACTACACTAATAAATAAAGTTGCAATAAATTTGAATGAAATTGTATTAAAATTTCATAAAATTAGACTAAAATATTCAAAATCACATTATATTAAATAATTTCAAATTTTTATACAAAACATGACATTAAAAATCTAAAGTTACATTTGTAAAAGATAGAAGTTACACACAAAAAAGCACAAAATTACATAAATTATTTCCTAAAATTATATAAACTAAAATTCATATATTAATATCATTATACTAGCATAAAGTTACACTATTAAAGGTTGGATTTACACACGAAAATGAATGAATTAGTATAAAGTTACGCCTTTAAAGGTTGAAGTTATAGTCGTAAAAAATTAAAGTTACAAAAGTTTGTTATAAAATTATAAAACTTATGTTCAAATTAAAAAAAATTCAAATATAACATTAATTAGTAGTAGTTGATTGTTTTTAATGCTTTTAATCTCATCCGTTCATCTCTTGTCTAATCTAGTGGTCTAGATGGGGACTTAGGGTGTGACAACCCTCGCGAATGCGGAAATAAAACATACAAGCATGTGATATAATAAGCGGAAATACGGTATTTTAAAAACCTTTATACATGCAAGATAAGTATACGAGGAGTGTCAAATTACAAACAGAATACAAAATACTACAAGATAAGAGACGTAATCTCTCCAAATGTTAACAAAGTAAAAGTGTTTAGCAAATAAGCTTAAATCGTCTAGAGGTGAAACTTCCAGGGACAACGCCCGCTAGCTCACACCCGAACCCAAAATATCATAGCAAAATGCCATCCAAATCGAGCAACCTGTTCATCCATGAAAAACATGAACGCCACAATCAGTGGGGAGTAACTCCGGGTTCTCCTAGCCATATCACATTAAACGTACATACAAGGAAATACAAAATAGAAGCATGCATATATAGATATACATGTGAAATACGATAAGGATAGACAGGCAATTCGATATAAAATGATAAGAGCATAAGAGTTACAAGTCCGAATCCATCATGTTATACAAAGACTCGGGGAAGACACTCTTAGGCAACCGAATACGCTCACTAGGGCTTACATCTCACTGTTAGCGATATAAGTTTGATAAGATTGAGACTCGACAAACAAACCATGCCAAGTCATGCAATGATCATGAATAATCAATCATGTAATCACGCATCCAAACACAACGACACAAAGACGACATCTCTCACGGTAAATGAAACGCACTAGCACCGTGTACATGGCAAGTATGATTAACAGGCATCCACGAGATAAGCATTTCCTTGAACGCATACACGACGATACATTTCGTATATGTAGACTAATTTCCTCCTGTATGACGACGAAATAAGCACGGGTTTCCTTGTCTAAACCTTGCCAGACTCTCTGATAAACGTGTCCGATCCGACAAGCGATGACGTGTCGCTCCAATCCTCGGTCAATCATAGAGAGCCGAGTAACCCCAAATTCGGTCCGATAATTCACGAAAGAGCGGAAAGAGCTCGAGCCACATCACAAGCGGTCCTACATGCAATACACCACCTCGCAAGTACACACATTTGAACGGGGGCCCGGGTCGATCAACGCAATGCGTTCAACTCCCAACAACGTCGTCGTATGCCCACTACACATGCAATTAAGCAGTAGGATACATCCCCGTTCCGACATTCCAGCCTTACGAACGTGGATGTAGCCAAGGAAATGAGAGCACAAAGCACAAGATAAAAATAGTGCTCAAACCGTAACATTTATAAAAACCGACTCAAAGTAGAACATACCAAAAACTGTCACAAAACATGTGATACAAGCGAATGAATTTTCATATATTCGAAACCATAATATTATAAGTCACTACGTAAATTCATACGATAAACGAACGATCGGAATTATTATAAATGAAATCGTAAACAAGAAATACAAACAAAGACCAGCGGGTGCCAGCCGGTCAGGTGGACCGGCTGCCGGCCACCCGGCTAAGGCCAATCAACATATGAAAAACCAAAGTGAAATGTCAGGGTGTCCCAGCCGGTCAGGTGGACCGGCTGCCGGCTACTCGGCTGGGACCTAAAGCATATGAGAAAAATCCAGGAAAAAGTAGAGGTGTCTCAGCCGGTCGGCTGACCGGCTAAGACCAATGTCATGCTTCAAAATCACGTAACAACACAAAATATACAGCAAGTGCCCCAGCCGGTGGTCAGACCGGCTGCCGGTCGACCGGCTGGGGTCCATATGCACGAAAATCATCAACATTCATCCATGTTCAATATTCAACCAACATCAACTATTATCATAATTCATCCATTCTCATATGAATTCTCAACAAACAACATAAACCATCATCAACACAATTACTAAGCTTACTAATCATATTCTAAATACGATTCCTAGCATAGAAAACACGTAAAACACGTAAATGATATCGAGTAACCCTTCACCGTTACCTTATTGCGTCTTTACTCCGCGTCAAGGTCCTCTTCTATTAGGAAATAGTCTTTGTCGGGATCTTGGAGGTCACCACCTACAAAATAGTTAATAAAAGATGAATTTACTTCACCTTGAGAAAGATGGAAAGTTTGAAATGCGAGAAAGACGGCAATTTTATTATCAATACGGATAGAGGAAGGTAAGAGGGGAAGAATGAGACGAACTTACGAGAATTTGAGCGAGAAACGAATGAGATAAGTCGATTTAAAGATTGGATCAAAATGGAGGCAAGGGTTTTGGTTTTCTTAAGGAAGAAGAAATGTTTGAGTTGTGTTTGTGTGAGTATGGATTAGGTTAGGAGTAGTATGAGATGTATAAGAAAAAGTCAAGAAAAAGTCAAAGTCGCCTTAAGACAGGATTCACATGGAATCTCGCGGAAATTCCAAATACGAACTCGGAAATTCTAAATTCGACTCGGAACATTAAATTCTAAATTAAAACTTAAATTCACTGAAAAGTATCCGTAAAATATTTTCATTATAAAAATATGGTACATTTCCGGGTGTTACAATCACCCCACCTTTAAAACGTTTCGCCCTCGAAACTTGAGGGAAAGAAAAATACCTTACTCGAATAGACTCGGATATTTACTACGCATAGAAGCTTCCGTTTCCCAAGTCTCTTCTTCGACATTAGCACATCTCCACAAAAGTTTCACTAAAGGAACCACCTTACTTCTCAACTTCTTATCCTTACGATCTAGGATACGAATCGGCTTTTCTTCAAAGGATAGATTCGGTTCAAGCTCGGGCATTTCCTTTTGAAAGACATGGCTTGGATCACTAACATACTTTCTCAATTGAGAAACATGGAATACATCATGAACCTTAGCCAAATTCGGCGGCAAAACCAACTTATAAGCAACGGCACCAATCCTTTTTACAATATCAAAGGGTCCAATGTATTTCGGGCTCAATTTACCCTTAACACCAAACCGTTTAACACCCTTCATTGGAGATACTTTCAAGAATACTTTATCTCCAACATCAAATTCTAAAGGCCTTCTTCGGATATCGGCATAAGACTTTTGACGGTCTTGAGCGGCTTTCATTCTATCACGAATGACCTTCACATTATCCATGGTTTCAACAAGAACATCGGGGCCTAAATCACGATTGTCACTCAATTGATTCCAACATATAGGACTCCGACATTTCCTTCCATAAAGAGCTTCATATGGAGCCATCTTGATAGATGCATGATAACTGTTGTTGTAAGAAAACTCCACCAACGGTAGACTCTTTTCCCAACTAGATTGGAAATCAAGAGCACAAGCCCTAAGCAAGTCTTCTAAATTCTGAATAGTCCTCTCGGTCTGACCATCGGTAACGGCATGAAATGCGGTACTCATCAACAACTTACTACCCATGGCTTCTTGCAAAGCTTTCCAAAATCTCGAACAGAATCTCGGATCTCGGTCGGATATAATCTCCTTAGGAACGCCATGGTATCTAACAATTTCATCAACATAAGCTTTTGCTAAACGATCCAAACTCCAAGTTTCTTTGATCGGAATAAATCTAGCACACTTGGTCAAACGATCAACAACAACCCAAACGGCATCTTTACCTCCAACAGTCCTCGCCAAAGCCATAAAAAAATCCATAGAAATAGATTCCCACTTCCATAGCGGAATATCCAACGGTTGTAGAAATCCACCGGGCCTCTTGTGTTCAATACTCACTTGTCGGCAAGTCAAACATCTTCCAACATAAGATACAACATCACCCTTCAAGTTCGGCCACCAAAACTGTAGCTTCAAATCCTTGTACATCTTATCACCTCCGGGGTGAATAGAATAAGGGGAAAGGTGAGCTTCATCAAGAACTTGTTTCCTCAAATCAAGAGCATTAGGAACAAATAAGCGGCCATGGAAACGAAGAACACCATCATCATCAAACTTGAAATCTTTAGCTTTACCTTCAAGAAGTTTGGCTTGAATAGACTTGTAGGTAAGATCATCAGCTTGGCGTTCACGGATTTCACGGAGAAAAATAGGCTCAGCAGTCATAGCACCAACATGAACAAATCCACGCTCCATAAATTCCAAACTCAACTTTCGAAACTCGGCACAAAGATCATCGGGTAATACCCGCATAGCATTTAAAGCATGAGAAGCTTTCCTACTAAGAGCATCGGCAACAACATTTGCCTTCCCTTCATGGTATAACAACTCAAAATCATAATCATTCACCAATTCAAACCATCTTCTTTGTCTCATATTCAATTCTTTTTGAGTAAATATGTACTTCAAACTTTTGTGATCGGTGAATATACGACAATGAACTCCAATGAGATAATGTCTCCACACTTTCAAAGCATGAACGACGGCGGCCAATTCCAAATCATGAGTAGGATAGTTCACTTCATGAACTCTCAACTGCCTCGAAGCATAAGCCACCACTTTCCTACTTTGCATAAGAACACAACCCAAACCCATCTTGGAAGCATCACAATAGACATCAAAGTCTACACCATCTTCAGGCAAAGTCAACACCGGAGCGGTAGTTAACCTTTTCTTTAACTCTTGAAAAGCGGCTTCACAAGCTTCATTCCATAGGAACTTGGTTTCCTTCTTCAACAACTGGGTCATCGGTCTAGCAAGCTTAGAGAAATCCTTGACAAATCTACGGTAAAAACCAGCTAAACCAAGAAAACTTTGAACTTCTCTAACATCGGTCGGACTCTTCTAATCAACAACGGCCTCAATTTTAGAAGGATTCACCATTACACCCTCTTTAGAAATCACATGCCCAAGAAATGACACTTTAGGTAACCAAAATTCACACTTGGAGAATTTAGCATACCACTTCTGACGACGAAGAACACTCAAAATAGTCCTTAGATGAATAGCATGCTCTTCTTCGGACTTGGAGAAGATAAGAATATCGTCAATGAACACCACCACACACTTGTCAAGATACTCACTAAATGTGCGGTTCATTTGGTCCATGAAAATAGCGGGAGCATTCGTCAATCCAAATGGCATCACCTTGAACTCATAATGACCATACCTTGTACTAAAAGCGGTATTCGGAATATCAACATCACGAACAGGAATTTGGTGATAACCGGATCTCAAATCGATCTTGGAAAAAGTAGAAGCACTCTTTAGTTGATCAAACAAATCCTTAATTCTTGGTAAAGGATATCTATTCTTGATTGTAATCCGATTCAACTCACGATAATCAATACAAAGCCTCATAGAACCATCTTTCTTCTTCACAAAGAGAACGGGAGCACCCCAAGGCGAGGTGTAGGCACTGAAAATTTATTAAGTGTCGAAAAAATAAAAGAAATTAATTATTTTGAGTTAATAATAAATATTTGCTCAATTTAATTATTTTGTCCTTTTTAAATCAAATTTGGGTCATTCTGAGTTATTCGGATCCAAACAAGACTCAATTTGGGCTAATTTCGCAAACAAGCCGAGAAATGGGCCTGTAACTCAAAGCCCAAGAAACCCAGAACTTTCTCTATAAATAGAGCCAAGTTCATTCATTTTCAAGGATAGAAAATATCGAAGAAGGAAGGAAGACGAAGAAATTCTCTGAAATTCAAGTGAAATTCATCGTAAGCAGTCAACAAGCACAACAAATTCGTGCCGCCTGCGCAAGAAAACTCAAACATTCAAACCTAAATACTCAAACATTCAAGAGAGACTCAAGTCGTTCGACCCTCTCAAGAATACAAGTCAACGTCGCGCGTAGAGTGTATACACCCTCTACACGCGCACCCCCTGCATACGCACGCGCACCCTTACGTGGATCGCGTTTGCGTGCCTAGTTTGTTTAGTTAGAATGTGACAACCCTCGCGAATGCGGAAATAATAAACAAACAAGCATGTGAATTATATTGCGGAAATAGGTAGTTTTTAAAAACTTTTATACATGCAAGTTAAATAAAACGAGGAGTGTCAAAATATTACAACTAAGTGCGGAAAATAACAAAGAGACGGAGTCTCTCAAAATGTTAACAAAGAACAAGTGTTTAGCAAATAAGCTAAAATCGTCTAGAGGTTAATCTTCCAGGGACAACGCCCGCTAGCTCACACCCGAACCCCAAAACATCATATCCAAAAAGGCATCCAAGCAAGCCACCTGTTCATTCATGAAAAACATGAACGCCACAGTCAGTGGGGAGTAACTCCGGGTTCTCCCAGCCATATCACCTTTAACGTACATATAAGGGAAATACAAAAGTAAGCATGCATATATATATATACATGTGAGTTGCGATAAGAATAGATAGGCAATTCTATAGATAATGATGAGATCATGTGGAAATCAAAACCGTAACCATCATGTTATTCAAAGACTCGGGATAGACACTCTTAGGCAATCGAATACGCTCACTAGGGCGTGCATCTCACCGTTAGCGGTATAAGATTGATAAGATTGAGACTCGACAGACAAACCAGTCAAGTCATGCGATGATCACATAATATCCAACATATTATCATCCATTCGCGAACCAAGACAATGACGGTGCCCAATCATGCAATGACCATGAACAATATCATGAAATCACGCATTCAAAGACGACACAAGATGACAATTCTCACGGTAAATGAAACGCACTAGCATCGTGTCCCAGCAAGAATGATTAAAGGCATCCACGGGATCACATTTCCCTGAACTCATACGCGGTGCTTACATTTCGCCTATGTAGACTATTTTCCTCCTGGTAGCACGACGATAATAATACGGTCCTAGTCTAAACCTGGCCAGGATCTCGGAATTACGTTTTCCGATTCGACATGCGATAAACGTTTCGCATCCAAGACTCGGGCTTACAATAGATATGCCGAGTACCCCAAATTCGGTAGATCAATTCACGAAAGAGGCGGAAAAGAGCTCAAGCCTCATAACAAGAGGTACGCTACATGCAAATAACACCACCTCGCAAGTACACAACATTTGACGGCCGGGTCGATCAACGCAATGCGTTCAACTCCCAACAACGTCGTCGTATGCCCACTAACACATGCATTTAAGCAGTAGGATACCTCTCCATTCCGACATTCCAGCCTTACGAACGGGAAGGTAGCCAAGGGAATGAGAATACAAAGCACAATACAAAATAGTGCTCAAACCGACTCATTTGTACAAAACCGACTCAAAGTGGGAACATATCGAAAACCGTCACTAAACATGGGATACATGCGAAAGAGATATCAAATATTCAAAACATGAATATTATAAGACATTACTAATTATACGGTAACCGATCATGCTAACTATTATAAATCACGAGTTGGGTAAAAGTCAAAGAAAACAACACAGCCGTGGTTCCATGCCAGGCAAGTGACCGGTGTCCGTTGGCCTGCTCAGACCAGGCAAATCCCAAAAACAGTGAAAAGGGTCCTTGGGCCGGTCAGTCCGACCGCAAGAGCACCCTTACAACCAAAATTCCCAAGTTTTCCAAAGACGTTACTGATGTGTTCCCAGCCGGTTGGCAGGACCGGCGGGCCGGGTCGACCATCCAGGAACCCTCAGGTTCACGCCTTGAACTTTGCTCACTTAACAATCAATCCAATTCTCATTAATACTTCTAATAATCATCAACAATCATATATATCATCAACAACATTCTCATAATAACATCATTCATTAATCATAACATGGTTCAATAATCTTCCTATCGTATTCTAAATAACGATTTCTAGCATATACACATGTAAAAGCACGTAAGTGATACCGAGTAACCTTCACCGTACCTTTTATGCGTCTCTACTAATCGTCCAAGCCTCCTCTTTCTATAAGGAAATAGTCTTTGTCGGGATCTTGGAGGTCACCACCTACAAATAGATCGTAAAAAGATGAATAAAGTTCATCTTGAGAAAGACGGAAAGCTTGAAAAGCGAGAAAGACGATAATGTTATTATCAATACGGATAGAGGAAGGTTAGGGAAGAAGAATAAGACGAACTTACGTAAATTCTATCAAGTAACGAAGAAGCTACGCGAATTCAAAGATCGATATCAAAGAGGGAAAGTTTCTTAAGGAAGAAGAAAGGGTTTTGTGTTTGATTTTGTGTTGAATGAAAAATTAGGTTAAGGGAGGGAGTAGTGTGAGTTATGAAGGAAAAAGTCAAAGACGGTTTCAAAGTCAAGAAAGTCAAACCCGACTCAAAAGTCAAGAAAAGTCAAACTCGACTTAAGACGGGATTTTCATGGAATCTCGCAGAAATTCCAAATACGAACTCGGAAATTCTAAATTCGTCTCGGAACTTAAAATTCTAATTTAAAACTTAAATTTACTGAAAAGCTTTCGTAAAATATTTCTACTAGAAAAATAGGGTACATTTGCGGGTGTTACATAGTTGTAGTATATAATGTGAGCTTAAACGAATTAAAATGTTAATTCGTAATTAAACATAAACCGTTATATTTAATTAGCAGGATTATAAATATACCGATATTTATAAATTGAAGTATATATTATACGATTGTCATAATAATTGTTATATTAATATATCCACTGAAAAATGTTGTAATGGACCTTATTAATGTATGACAACATATTAGACAAATATAATATGTATAACATTATATTAAATGGAAGCGAATTTAACCGAAAAAGAGTCCAAATACTCTTTGCAATTTCGGTCAAATATGGTAACAAAATAAGAGAAAAATAATCTCTTATTTTCTCCTATGGGTGCCGTGACCTAGGGAGTATATGGAGGAGTTTTTTACTCATTCAAACTCTCTAATTATTCATCATCAATTTCACATCTAAAAAGAAATGATACAGACTCTTTTCTCTCTAATTTTCTAGCAAAATACAAGGGCATTTCTCGATCAATCTTGGGTGAGACGATTAGGAGGATATCTGCTTTGATATCTGTTCTTAGGCCGAATTTACGAGGACTAAAGGTTATTCCTAATCCCTTTGTTTATTATGCAATTTCGTTTATGACTTGTTAATCATATAAATCATATTTTCATTATAATCCTGTAAGATTAAAGGGATGTATACAGATATATTCCCACAGAAACATTATATTCGATAGCACTATTTAAGAGCAAGAAAGATAGTGAAAAGATGAATGATGCCAAAATGACACACATGCAGAATGAATAGGCAGATTTGCGAATTTTTGGTTCCTTCATCTTCTCGATGTCTGGGACAGCGAGAAGGTGTTGAAATTTTTTTCTAGCGAAAATTGATGACGTGGACTCCTTTTTGGTAAATAGTTTCAAACTTGTAAAATTTGGTTAAATAGTTCGTGTTTGAGTCATAATTAACCAAAAAAAAAAAAAAAAAAAAAAAAATCGGGCCTACGTGAGAATGTGAAATTCAGGGGTTGCAGATGAATTTGACGCAGTTAAATAAAAGTAAAAAAAGCAACAGAAATTGCGTGGACTCAGAATGAGGTTGATTTGAAGCATGCTGAATTTAGTCCTGCTCATCAGTTCATATGTAAAAACCCTGATAAAATCCCAGATTCTTTCCCCAATTTAATAAAAAAGAAACAAATTGGCAAGTCATTAGAGATGATTTCTGGCGATGTTGTTAGTGTCTCCAAATTATCAAGGTTTGCACATTCAAACCCCTCACTTGTCATCGATTACTGTTTCGCTTTAATTGTTTAATGTATGTTATAAACTATTGTTTTCGTCCATTGAGTTTCATTGCTGTTAAGTTTTTTTGGTACTGCAACTGTTGCTAATTAATTGCAGCAGTTAAACAAAATGGGGAGGTTCAAAACCCTAAATTAATTGCATTTGTTTTTGTTAAACTGCTTGATCACTCTGATGTCCTTGGTTCTTTAGATGGTTGATTAGCTGCTACGGCTCATTAATTGGGTCCGTTCGATCCTCTTGAAATGTTGCTGGTTTGTCTTCAAAGTGACCAAATTCCGAGCTGTTGTAAAGGGTGTATTGAATTTCTTTTTTCATATGAAGTTGGTTGAGTAGGTTGCCTTGAAACAAAACCAAATGTATCTAGGTACTCATACTTTTTTTTTGTTAATTGGTGTTAATAAGAACACATTTTTGCAGTAGGAAGTACGAACGTGTCTCAGCTTCTTCAAATGTGGTTTTCGTAATTAGTGGTGGAGCGGGGGGCTAACAGGGGCGCTCGCCTCGCCGTCATTTGAAAATTTTAGAAATTTTTAACTAGAATTCAAATTTTTTGACATTAAATCCTAACTCCGCAACTATCGTAAACCTTGGAGAGGTAGTGTAGTGGGGATCGCCGGATCGGTATGTTTTTTGCTTACAACTTTTGATTTTTTCCCTTCAAATTTTATTTTTGATGTTCATCACATTTGAGATCTTACCACCATACACGTACTTCATTTTACATGGTCTCCGAAGCTATCATGTTTTTATTCATTTTCATTCAATTCCTTTTTTGCTTGTTACATAAAAAGGGTTAGTCCCAAAATGGGTTGGGTTCAGCCAAGATGACTTGTGTTATGGAAGAAATTAAGACAATAAATAAACTCAATTTTAGTCTTCCTTTGCTGCTTCCGGAGTATTTTTCTTTTCGTGAGTGGTTCTTGTGGGTATCTATTTCCTCTTACTCTAGATAGGTGGCAGTTTTTTCGAAGCAGGCGTCAATGTGGCGGCGTTAATGAAATTGTGTTTACTATTTAGTTGGTTCTTTTCCCAGAGCTCTTCTCCAGCAAAGTGAGATACAAAAACGATGGTGAAGCATAATCAATCCCCTACTCCCCATCAGCAATCTGGAAAATTCAGGGCAAAGCCACTGAAGGGAACTTCTATTGAGCTTGCTGGTTTTGGGGATGAAAGTGACGTAAAAATCTCATATACTGACGATAAACGTACGAGGGAAATGTCCACTGTCCACTCTTCAGAAATTCTGAGCACAGCTGAACTAATTTCAGCTGTGGGACAGATATGGTATTGTGCTAGTCGTTCCCTAGCGCGTTTCCACCCTAGATCAAGCTCTAACTACTCAGATATTGTCAGTCAAAAGGGTAATGATATATGTCTTCTGGTTGAGAATGATACTATAGTGGCACTTGACAAAATCGACAAACAATGCCTCCGTGTCCAATTGAATTCCAGCAGATACTTCCCCAGCATTGTGCAACAAAGTTTGGAATTCACGAGAATGACACAGAAAATCCGTTATACGCCTTGCCAGGACACTTATATTCAAGATGTTTTTCCAGGAAATTGTGATGACAGTTCTGGCATGAATTGGTCGGGGGAACAGAGCCTTGCAGATGTAGGAATCACATACGATCTCTTAAACAAGAATAGATGGCTTCCCATATCCACATCTTTGGAGACCATGGCGATTATCAAATCCTCCATGCACAAGGCTGTTGTTTTTTGCCCTCTTGCTGGAAATGTAGGAAATTTTTCGAGTTATCCCGTGCCAAAAAATCTCAGCCCATGCATTGGTACATCCAACTTGAGCGATCAACTATCTAATGGAGGATCTGCTAACTTCAAAACAAAGAATTTACCCATCTCTCCATTGTATTCAAATTATTTACTTCAGGTTTTTCAGAACACTCATCTTACAGATGGTACTCAAGCTAACCATCATCAAAGTGAGGCTGATGACTTGGGTGAAGATGGAATGCCTCAATTTGAAGGATCAAATATCCAAGGTGAAGTTCAAAGCAAGAGTTCCCCAACTGTGATGAACAAGCCTCGTCCCTTACTAGCTGAGCAGCAGTATGCTGTTTCAGGAGCCTTGTCTGGCATAGTGGTTAGCTTATGCTTACATCCGGTAGATACAATTAAAACAATATTGCAGTCTTGTCAAGCTGGACAGAAGTCTCTTTGTTACATTGGGCAATCAATAATAACCGAGAGAGGTATGTTCTTGAAGCGGTATAACTAGCATCTTTTATATTGGTAATGGTTTCTGCCATGCGAGAGTCAGTTACTGAGAAATATATGTTTTTTTTTCTCATTTAAGAAGCTCACGTTATTGTGAAATCGTTTGATGAAATAGTCGACATAATGTTCGTTAGGGTCATCTGCAAATAACCCCTGTGCTGTTAATAAAGGGGTAAGGCCGACATTGGCGGGAGAATTCAGGGTTATGTTGGTGATGTGGTGCATTTATGAAGTTGTTTTTCATTACGGGTACTGATTGCAGGATTATCTGGTCTCTATCGTGGAATAAGTAGCAATATCACAACGTCTGCACCTATATCTGCCATCTACACTTTCACCTATGAATCAGTGAAAGGATCTTTGCTTCCTTCTTTGGCTAAGGTTTTTGCTTCTCTCTCCTTCCAATGTGGATTAAATGTCACTTGAGGTTGCTATATGTCCATACACTTTTGGGTGGCCCTCAACTGATAATAGCATGTCAATATCACTTTAAATATTTCATCTTTATTTTCTCATATATTTTTTTTTATGTTGTATCCTTGTAGGAGCATTACTCTGTTGCCCATTGCACGGCAGGTGCTTGTGCAAGCATAGCCACATCTTTCATCTTTACTCCTAGTGATCATATAAAGCAACAGATGCAAGTAAACTCAAATTATCAAAACTGCTGGTATGCTTCAATTTGTTTTGCATCAAAAATTGCATCTGATGATTACTATTTCAATATACAATGAACGGAAATCAGTTTAATGAGTCATTTTGCTTTAAACCATTACAATCATGAATCAAACACGTGTTTATAAAACAATAGTTTAGTGTAATTTGGCTAGTTCTTGTAATGTTAACTGTTCTATTATGAGGTTTTCGTCTATAAAGCTCACCTATAGAAAATTACTACTACATCCTCTTATGGGTTTATCGAAAACAATATTTTAGTGTACTCGCCTTTGCCTTGAGCTCTCTACTACTACCTACACGTTAGAATTTGGGGATGTCTACTTCAGGACGCATCTTGATGCTGATGTAAAACATCAGTGATTCTTAGAGTAGAACTTATAATGGTATTGTTCGTGTTCTCATAACCAGCAATCATTCTAAAATATCATGAGGATGTGTTTTGAGTGGTGGTTTCCAGGAAAGCAGCATTAAGAATCATTGAAAACGGGGGTTTGCTCTCACTATATTCCGGTTGGGGAGCTGTACTCTGTAGAAATATTCCCCACTCTATTATCAAAGTGAGATCTTCATAACTACACACTTTTGCCTTTCATATTACTAGTAATACTTTCCTCTGTAATTTTAAAAGTTCTAGATACCCCATATTTATGCTCTTCTTTGCAGTTCTACACATATGAAAGTCTAAAGCAGAAGTTCATCTTGTCAGAACTGCCAGATAATCAACTAAGGACTTCACAAACGGTTCGTTAGGCATCCTCTTCTAGTATTTCTTAATACATGTGTTGTAGTGTCGTTTCTTATAATCTGTAATAGTAAGTTCTTGGCACCACTCATTAAGCCCATCTAATCTTGGTAGGTAGTTGGTGAATGCTCATCACTGAGAAGATGATAAATGTAATATGGGTGGTATATAATATGTACCCACTTCTATCCCCGGTGGTAACCTCATTTTTTTGCTGACTCATTTTTTCTGGAACCAAAATGTACAGCTGTTATGTGGAGGGCTAGCTGGATCTGCTGCCGCACTGTTTTCTACTCCTTTTGACGTTGTGAAAACAAGACTACAGACTCAGGTTTTTAAAAGATTTTATGTTCTAGATAAATTTCTCTAAGTATGAGGTTTTTGTTTGAGAAAGATGTGCATTACTCTTTGAATCTCATCCATTTGGTAACGTATTGCTCCTCGAATTCAGTTTATCCTAGCCACGTGGTTATGCACAAGTTTTAAGAAAAGTCACTTAATATTGGTGAAAGTTCATAAATGCCCCTATACAATTGCCACTACTACTCTATGTATCATTTTCTTTATTGTTCAAGCCTCCTAACCAGGGCCTCACTTGGCGTTCGTCTTGCATGACCAAATCACCTTAACGATTCTCCCTAATTTTTATTTTCAGGTGTAACTCTTAGTTTCTTTCTAATCACATAATTTTTTCATCAATCGGTCCTGTAATGTCCATGTATACATCTCCACCTTCTCTAAAGAACATGACAAAATTATGGCCCAATGCCATATAATAGTGTAGCCTTATCATGATGCGATAAAATTTACCCTTCTTTCCGCGAGGCACGTCATGATCACTTATTTACATAGGAACTCTATTGGAGTCTTCTATTTTACCGGCCTGACTAAATTCTATTAGCCATGTCTCCATCTTATTCACAATTATTTTGGATAGTAGTATCTTACTCACTATTAGCCATGTCTCCATCTTATTCACAATTATTTTGGATCGTAGTATCTTATTCACAATTACCTCTCGGTCTACGAAGATCTTTCTTACGTATGTGCCATTATATTGTGCTCTCCATGATGCATTAGGCTTTCAAGGTTTGTGTCCAGAGATCTAACTTCTAACTTCCTTTGAACACTGTCAATTAACACTATCATTTACAAAAATATGCACCATGTCCACCGGATATCGTCTTGAATTGTTCTCGCCAATACGTCATGGCTTTGACAAAGAAAAAGGCTAAAGACTGATCCTTGATTGTTTCTCACCCCAATCGTAGTGGGGAACTCTTCTATCTTCACGATGTGAGTTTATGCACGTTGTCACATCCTTACTCTTTGAGAATATAAGGAACGTGTGCCACTCGAACCAAACGCCTATTATGGCCGAGTAAGGCAAACACTCGAACTCAATAACAACAACACCAATGAGTTTCACAACGATATATATTTGAGAGAGGGGTGATGATTACGAAACTTATGTAGTGCGGAATAATCGTAACATCACTAAGAATATGGTAGTATTGATAATAATATGATTACATAAGTATTACAAGTATAATGTGTATAATAGATGTGTACAAGAATGTACAAGGATAAGGAGATTATCTAAAATGAGGCATAAGGCCTCCTATTTATAGGCCTAGGATATGGAGGTTATGCATGAATAGGTGTCTTCAATGCTCCTCTTGGCCGAATAGGTGTGTTTGGGACGAAGGGGTGCGACCTTCGTTTCTCTTGGAGAGTGGCGGCATCTCTTGGGCTTCGTTCCTCTTGAGATGTCGCGAACAGGTGCGATGCTTGGCGTGAACAGGTGCGAGCAATCTTCATGTAGGTCGTTCTTCTTCATATGTGGCGCCAAGGGTACGTCTAGGGGGGATGTATAGGGTGGTTATTATGTGAGGGGATGTATTTTGTAAGGGGGGATGAATGGTAGTTATTTAGGTTCAATGTATTAGGCTAAGGGGTGTGTATGTGAACAAGGGGCTTGGAATATGACCCTTGATCGTAATGGTTGGCATCTACGCACCTCCTAACCTTCATGACGCGCCACAGATGTACGAAAAAGTGCGGACCGTGACATTCTCCCCCACTTGAATGGTTGACGTCCTCGTCAACCCCCAATATGGCGTGACCATGTCCGCTGATAGAAATTGTGTCGGCCTCTCACGGTCACGTTTTTACGAGCGCTAAATTTCGCTTGAAATTAACCCTTGGATAGTTGATCGAACTTCCGTGTGGCTAGTGCTTGATTCTTAATGTATCTAGCATTGCCATCCAACCTTCTAATTCAATGGTTATCTTTATAGTCGGTGCTTCATCGTTGATTTCATCTTGTAAAGACCATGTCATATCGGACAGTAGGGTATCCCCGCTGTCGACTTGCATCTCATCGATTTTGGCTTTGTCTTTCCCGTCTTCCTTCTTTTCATCTTTGGTCCGAAAGTGTGTGGTGTTTCCCTTGAGTAAGTAGGTAAGTATAGAGGCGCTCCAACATCCGCAACCTAATATCACGTCTTCATTTTGACTGTTGGCCGGATGAGCCAGCGTATTCCCATAAAGGTTCGACACTGTGGGCGCCTGGCCTCCTCCCAACTATGGCTTCCTCCTCTATAATCTACCCCTTAACATACAAGTACACCACTCCTCTTCAATGTGAGAGGATAATAACAAGAATTCAATATTATCTCATATATCCGCAGGTTGTACTTCCCACGGGATTCCTTATCTTGTTTACTTTCTTGCTCTTCCAATCGCCATTCAATACTACTATCCATATCTCCCATCTCTTCACGCTTGTGATACTTTTGAGCGAAACCCGCTCTGATACCACTTGTCACGTCCTTACTCTTTGAGAATATAAGGAACGTGTGCCACTCGAACCAAACGCCTATTATGGCCGAGTAAGGCAAACACTCGAACTCAATAACAACAACACCAATGAGTATCACAACGATATATATTTGAGAGAGGGGTGATGATTACGAAACTTATGTAGTGCGCAATAATCGTAACATCACTAAGAATAAGGTAGTATTAAGAATAATATGATTACATAAGTATTACAAGTATAATGTGTATAATAGATGTGTACAAGAATGTACAAGGATAAGGAGATTATCTAAAATGAGGCATAAGGCCTCCTATTTATAGGCCTAGGATATGGAGGTTATGCCTAGGATATGGAGATTATGCATGAATAGGTGTCTTCAATGCTCCTCTTGGCCGAATAGGTGTGTTTGGGACGAAGGGGTGCGACCTTCGTTCCTCTTGGAGAGTGGCGGCATCTTTGGGCTTCGTTCCTCTTGAGATGTCGCGAACAGGTGCGATGCTTGGCGTGAACAGGTGCGAGCAATCTTCATGTAAGTCGTTCTTCTTCATATGTGGCGCCAAGGGTACGTCTAGGGGGGATGTATAGGGTGGTTATTATGTGAGGGGATGTATTTTGTAAGGGGGGATGAATCTAATAAGGGGGATGAATGGTAGTTATTTAGGTTCAATGTATTAGGCTAAGGGGTGTGTATGTGAACAAGGGGCTTGGAATATGACCCTTGATCGTAATGGTTGGCATCTACGCACCTCCTAACCTTCATGACGCACCACGGATGCACGAAAAAGTGCGGACCGTGACAAGGTGTACTAGCTCCCTCATATATCTGCTTTATGAAGTGAATATTTTTTAAAAATGTTTTCTTGGTTAAGACCTTTGTTTGAAGAGGCGCGCTTCGAGTGCTCCTAAGGCGTACCTTGGAGGAGGCACTATCCAAAACACCTTGGTGCAGTTTAGGGGTGCCTTTTAGATAAGGCTCACTTAGCGAGGTTTGTTAGTACGTCTAAATCTTCAAATATGCGTTTTCTTTTCCCCAAAATTCTTAAATTTTACTACTTTAGATGTTAGTCAACTTGAAAACTCCTAAAAAGGGTATTGTCGCCAAACTTTATTTGGGAAATAAATTGAAGTTCCAAAAATAAGGCGCCTCGCATCTAAAAGGCGCGTGCCTTTGCCTTGCGCCACATCGCCTCATCCTCTCTGCCTCTTCAAACTAAGGTTAGCACCAACCATAGTACTTCCCTTAATATTTTATCACACACCTTTTAGTTAAAGAAAACAATATGCTGTGAGTGATAGTAGTCCCATAACCAATCTCACTTGCATGTGCTTGCATAAAAATCAATTCAAAAGCAAATGTAAATAACTGGATGAAACAAAGGGAGTATAAGATCTAAGCCACCATTGCTATCAGTGATCTATAAGTTATACTCAAGAGAGTTGCTGAGTTGTCATAATTGGGTATGAAACTATGAATATACTCTTTGAATAAAGGAGTGAACTGAACTGTCTCCCTTCTCCCTTCCCTGCTGTTCCATTGCATGATTACTTTGAGACAAATAACCAATGTATTGCTGTTTATACAGATGCCTGGATCAGCTAGAAAAGATCAAAATATTCTGAATGCCCTTCAACAAATATGCGATCACGAAGGTGTAAAGGGTCTCTACAGGTATGAAAATTTCATTTTCGGAAACTTCACATAGTACCATTGAGTTTTAACAATTTTCCTTGGTTTTCGGTTTTTAACTTTGTGCACCTGATACTCTTGAAGTTTGCTTTAGGCCTAACATAACCAAAATTGTAACTCCCGTTATGTTTTAGGGTTATTTGATGCCATGTCCTTGGAAAAGGATGAGTTAGTTTCGGAGTGAAAATTAGTAAACCAAAAAAACATAAAGGGCAATATGTATATTGTATACAAAACGAAAACTTCTGTGGTGCGCTACTGCTATGCACAAACTTAATAAATTAGCTTGTTCAAAATTTACTCCCTCCACCCAAAATAATATTGCATTTAGATTGGCACGGCCTCTACGACAACAATTTGACTCGATTTTTCGCCATTTGTACTATTATTTTGAAAATTATTTTTGCGAAATACTTTTCTATGGTGAATGTAAATATTTCATTCTACGATATATATTGTCACTAAATACCTACGGGTAATATTTAACACTTCAAAAATTACTTCCTCCATTCATATCCAAACACACCATTTTCCTTTTACACATTTGCCAAAGGCACAAATTACAACGTAAATATCTTTAATTCTACATTGTAAAAAAATATAAAAGTTTGATAGACTTGTATTTAAAAAGACGAATCAAACAAGATCCCACATGACTATATTTTTTCCTTATATATCACAAAGTAATATTGAAAATTCTCTTCGCTTATGAAAAATGTCAAAATGGTGAATGGGGTGTTTGGTTATGAATGGAGGAAGTAGTACCTAATATAAACAAATTTAAAACTTAATACCTCTTATGTAACCTTGTTATCAATTGGTACCTAAAATGAATTCCGACCCAAAACAAGTGAAGTGACCAATATACAAAGTTACCTTTGCCAGTAACTTTGAAGCCTAACTTATTTACCAAAGTTGATTTGGCACTTAGAAAAGTTATCTAGTTGTTCAATTTATACCCTACTTATTAATCAAACTGAACCCAAGTTTCTTCCTCATATTCTTTTCTTTCTTCTCCATCTCCTTAATGAGCGAAGTACTATTTTCTCATGAATTCTATTTAAAATTCAGCCCTTTTATAGCGTTGTCATCGTCTATACTAAATGTCAGTGGAAGGTTTTGCGGTTGTCGTCAACGTGGAGGAGGTGATGGAGGGTTCGACTTTATTGAGGGCGTGGGTGTGTAAATTATTTATGCGAAATTCCATTTTTCACGTATTTTTTCAGGGTTTAATTTTGGTGATGGGGGGTTGAACTTCTTTGATTGCTTCTGGGAAATGTGAGAGTGATTGTTCTTGCTTTGTGAGATTTTTTTATCCCCTTTTATATCAATTTGTTGAAGAAGTAGAACACAGGGGCATAGATAAGATAGAAGAGGGATGAAAGAGATACAATAGCTAAATCAATAGGAGCTTATGAATAAGATGGGAAAAAAGATGTAGAATGATAAGAAGGATGGAGTAGAACATAGAGCAACAAAATGAAAGGTGAAAGCTAAAATGTAGTACAACAATGGGGGAAAGGGTAGACGGATTCAAGTTCATTTAAAACATGAGTAATAAAGAATAGAAGAATGGTATATTAGGAACAAAATAACAAAGTTTAAGTAATTAGGGAGAGAAAGACTTATTTTGGCCAAAATCTTGGGAAAAAGGTGGTTGAAATCTGATTTAGGTACCAATCAGTAAAAAACGTTACTTCGGGAGGTATTAAGCTTTGAATTATTTTATACTTCCTCCCTTCAACTCCACTCTACCATATTTCCTTTTTCATCTATTCAACTCCACTCTACCACTTTCCTAAAAAAGAATGTAAAATGACCACTTTATCCTAATCAAAACATCTTATTTACATATAATGCCACTCATAACCCACTCATATCCCGACAAATATCAATTTAATAAAACATCTTACACACTCCCATATGTACTTATATTAGTTGTTTAATGGCTCCCGTTATATTTGTGCAAAAAGCAATATGGTAAAGTGGAATTGAATGGAGGAAGTATTAGGTACTAGGTTGTAAAATGTTCTTTTGATTAGAGTTATTAAGTGACAATTTAACCTTTATTATATTATGAACAGTGACCACTTAAAAAAGTGGTCATTTTTTAGTCATAAAAAGTAGTCACTATTTACCAAAAAAGTGGTCACTATTTATCAAAAATTGGTCATTTTTTTCTCATCACACGTATGACGGTCGTACATTAATTTTTGCGATGTGTACAAACTTAAAATATTTGGTATCATGGGAAATGTGTCAAACATGAGGGATAACATGTGAACTTTTCAAAAGCTCGGTTTATGTCATGACTCAAGTGAACTTTTAATGGGAGTGTTTAACGTCTCTAGAATTTCCTTAAGCTTATGGCAAATTTACTGAGCTATTGGTGTCCTTTTTGTGGATCTTAGGGGTTTGATTCCAAGACTTGTAATGTACATGTCTCAAGGAGCATTGTTCTTTGCATCCTATGAGATATTTCAGAGGCTACTCTCTCTGGATCTCCGCCATGGCAAACCAGAAGTGTTGCAACATAAACAAAATTCTGAGGACGACACTCTATTACCAGTGTAAGCATTGTTGATTTTTGGCAATTGTTTATTTTTTTCTTCGGCCGAGTGGCCCACACAATTTTGAACCTACAAGTTTTGATCAGTGGTTAGAGTAGAGACGGATAGAATCGTAGACCAGGGTGTCCCCCCAGTGATCCTTTGTATAGGTTCTGTACAGCTTTGAACATATGGACACAGTTCATTTATAAAGAATGAAGAATCAAGCTCGTCTTAAATATTTGCACTGTTAATTTTTTACTAAATATTAAAAGGAAAATGAAGAATAATTGTCGTTTATTTCCCGTAGAATATTATGATGGACGTTACATAAATCTTAATTAGTTCGCTATAGGAATTACAGACAATAATTGTCGTTTGTCTCCCGTGGGATTGGCGTTATGGAAATACTGTGGGCGTACGGAGTCCACGAGGAGTTGTTATTCGTGACTCATTCTAACAAGTCGAGCAGTATGGTGTTAAGTTGGATGAGAAATGTCCAGAATCATCACCGGGGTGGGGTGTTTCTTGGATGAAGTGGTGATAATTTATCAAAATATAAACATTAAAGTGATTTGATGATAAAGTATTGATGCAACATCTATAATAACATGGTGGGCAACCTGTACGACATGAGGAACTCAGATTGTGTAACAATGCCAACTCATTCTAACAATGTAACCTCTAAGAAATTTAATTTGGAGGCTTTATGATGACGCTACGAGTCTCCTGCGAGCTTATAAAATGGGAGATACTCAGATATTTGTGGAACTCATAATAGAAGTCTCTGGTATGGCTTCCCCTTTCCATGTCATTATCGAGTCTTGGGTGTCGTTATTTTATGGGTTCTACACTTCTACCCATCTTTTTATGTTGTGTATGCTGGCATGGTGCTGGTTTGTTGTCGTTATGGTGTTCCCCCTCCCCTCGCCCCTTCCCCCACCTAACTTGGTACACTTCCAGCACCTCTCGGTTGTTCGTTTTTTTTAATGTTTGCCTTGTTGCATATATGGCATTCCGATTGTCGTTGGGGGGTTCGTTTGGGGGCTGATGGTTGTCTTTGTCTCAATGGCTTTTTTGTATCTTTGTTTGGTCTTATGGGCCTGGTGGGTCGTCTCGCAGGATCTTGTGATGTCTCTCTTTCCTTGTTTCAGGTGGTCTTTTTGGGTTTGATCGGGTTGTAATCGGTTTGTGATGTGACATTGGTAGGGCTGGGTTAGAATTGGCGATGGTGTCGGTTGGTATGGACGCGGTGGTTTCCATCCCAATTTCATGCTGGCTAGTCTTGATTTCCCGTCAGTTATGTTGTTACAAATAATAATCTCCTTATACCGGAGTCCCTGTATAACCTTTTGGTTTAGTAGTCATTTTTGTGTTGGTTTTAGTTTGGGTCTTCTCCCGAATGGTCAAGGGGGTATTGTTTTCGCTCGTATGTGGTTGCTCTCCCTTTAGTAGGTGGTCCATTGTGTAGCGAGTTCTTTCACCTCTCTATTGAAGGCAGATCTTTTGGTCTCCCTTCATATCATTTTTTTCTACTTCTTCGTGGCATAAATGCATCATGTTCGTGTCTCGTCTACTCAGTTGGTTAGTTCTTATTCGAAAGTTGGCAGCCTTCATGATGAAGAAGAAAATGAAGCTCGTAACCATTCTACTGTACTCCTCCGACGCATTTCAATATCCGGACGTTGTTATCTCAGTATGTGTGATCTATTGTTATGTAGTAGTGTTTTGTCTAATCATATAAACAATAACTATGGCCTAATGAGCCATAGTATTTGTATGTAAACATTATCTTTACCGTTCTAAAACAAAAATTGGTAACGCAAAAAAAAAAGAGTCAATTCACTTCGTCGCCTCAAGGGGAATGTACTTGTGTACAATTTCAAATATAATTTTGTAACCAACCCATGTGGGTTACTCGACACTAAATACTAATTAGGTTTGAGGTCTAGTCTCGTCTGCTCTACCTTTATTAACATTTAATTTTTTTTTTTTATATGAAATAAAATTACGTTAAAACTTGCCTAACTTATGCATATACTATTTATAATATACTCATTATAATTTTAAGAAATGACATAGAAGATACATTCACTCCTTTGCTGTTAATACTATTATTTTCACAACATCACACGTTATTGTTATTACATTCACTACCCTGCGATGACTATTGTTTATTTAACTACTCTAGCTATTTTTGCAGACTACATTCATTACATCCCGTTTGTTTTATCAAGCTTATTTATTTTAATAAATAAAAGATTTTCCTTAAATTGATTGGTTAATTAATCGTTCATACTTTTTTTTGATAGTGACTATTGTTTATTTTACTACATTCATTGTTACTACTGTTACTTTCATTACTGTTGTTGTCATTATTGTTATTTTTAATAGTTATGTATCTGATACTATTAATTTAACTACTTTGGTTGTTGCTACTATTACTTTCACTACTCCCGCGAGGATTATTGTTACTTTTTCTAATCAAATAGTTACACTTGAGTGGTTATTATCATATTTACTACATCAAATTTTGGACCTCACGGAGCCAAGTCTAAACACTAGGGTCTTTATTGCTGATATCCTTGATTTGTGTTGCTTATTTCATTGTATTTTTTCTTGCTTTATTCCTAGATATCGTAATAAAATGGCTCATAAGTTAGCCTAAAGAGCCATTAATATGTAAAATCACTCTTGCCTATTGTCAAAAAAAAAATGTTGTTATTTTCACAACTAAAAAAGTTTATTTCGCTACTTACACAATTTTATTATGCTTTTATATTTAAATAATAAATATATACATATTTGCATTAAATTAGATGGTTACTTGATTTTATCAAATCTATTATTCATATTAGTTGCTTATCTAATTGTGATAGATTAGAATATTATTTAAACTCTAATCAATGTACAAATTTAAAATAATTATGGAATATTGTGTCTATGAGAATCTTAATTTATTTATTTCTTTCTAGTTTTCAAAACTCAACTTCCATATACTATGTTGTTTGACATGCTAAACATTTGACATCTTCATCTATAAAAAATTATATAGTATATGAATTTTTATATGCTTACGTAATATTATTACTCTCCTTAATTTCCGGTTTTTATATATAGTATTACATTGATTTCAATTATTCTTGGTTAAAAATTAGTAGCCATGACCTTTTCATATACAAACTGAGTCAATCTTTTATATAAAACTTTACGACTATGTAATTGACCATTTTCTCCCCTCCTTCACTCGAAATATAATAGAGCTTACCCACCCACCCCGACCCTACCCAACGACCACCCCTTCATCCCCAGCTTCGCCCTCCACTGCTCCGGCTTACGCAATCCCTATCCTTAGCATTTTATTGGTATGCTTGCAATTGTTGATACTTTGCTATAGGTGGGGATTGTCATTACAAACAAGTGTACACTATGTTTATATGTTTCCGAAACTTCAAGCCATTTATTCTTCATTGCCCTTTTCTCCGCACAGATTGTCATGCTCGCAGCCACCGCCGAGCCTTGCTCAACCAGTACCATCCCTTATCGCAATATGCACCACAACTGCATGACCACTATTTATATGCATATTTTATGCTTCCCTTAAATACATAAGAGTCGATTTATCATATTTCCTTGCTTATTTCTATGCTATTTAGCTACAATATCGATTATGTCGCTTCTATTATGTTTTAATGCAAATTGGATGCATATGGAGCACTTTGAGTTAGTATGGAGCATAGTGGAGTCGGAGCATAGTGGAGTCGGATCATAGAAGGCTTGACACGAGAATCGAGAGCATTGGAGAAGAAATGAGGAACAAACGAAGAATGAAGCCTGTTTTGAAGGATGCTTGATCGAGTAGCTCGCCCGTGCTCGATCGAGTTATGCTGACGTCATGCTTGATCGAGCAGAGGTCCATTGCTCGATCGAGCAACCCAGTTGTTTACAGCTTTCGAGTTTCCTAAATTTAGTTTTTAATTAATTAGTACTTCCTTTATTCAACTTCAAACACAACATTTCTCTTTTAAACGTTTGTCAATGCAAGAATTGTAACGTTAATATCTCGAGTTTTACATTATAAAAAAAATATAAAAATTTGATATTCTTATTGTACTTATAAAGGTGAATCAAACAAGATCCTACGTGACCATATTTTATCTTACATATTGCAAGGAATCGTAACGATTCTCTTCATTCATAAATAGTGCCAAAAAAAGAAATGTTGTATTTGAAGTTGAATGGAGGGAGTATCCAGTGTTATTAAAACACAAACATTTCAAGCAATTCTATACATCCGCGTCACTACAATAATTCCCTTTTTCATTTTTTTTCTTTAGTGACCCCACCACTAATATTCTACCTTCTATTTTCCCTATAATGCACCTATGTCATCAATTACATCATCCCTTCATTTTTGTTTTTCATTTTTTTAGTTTTCAAAGCTAAAAAATGGTTTTCACTATTATAATATTGTAGAGAATGTAATAGAGATGTGTGTCTTTCTCATTACTAGAATGGGGTATATATACATGTAATGGAATGAGAGTTATGCCATAGGGTACTAGAAAGACAAGTCTAGAAGCATCCTACATTGAAAGACATTGAAGGACATTCATTATATGACCTATGAGCATCCACACATACAATAAGTTTTATAATACTCCCCCTTGGATGTCCATTCCTATAAATACGTTGGTGAAATTGCCTCATTAAAAACCTTACCAGGAAAATCAGTGGGAAAAACCATGGTTAAGGGAAAAAGAGTGCAACACGTATTTACTCCCCCTCATCTTAACATCACTTAAGGTCTTTGAGGCGACGAAGACCAATGTTGTGAATTAACTTCTTGAACGTTTCAGGCGGAAGTGCTTTAGTAAAAAGATCTGCCAAATTTTCACTTGAGCGCACTTGTGTCACCATAATATCGCCATTCTTCTAAAATTCATGAGTGGAAAAGAATTTTGGAGAAATGTGCTTTGTTATGTCACCTTTGATATATCCTTCCTTGAATTGTGCAATGCAAGCTGCATTATCTTCATATAAGACTGTTGGAGCTTTTTTTTCGGACGATAAACCACAATCCCCTCGTATATGTGTAATTATAGATCTTAACCATATGCATTCACGACTAGCCTCGTGTATTGCTAAAAGTTCTGCATGGTTGGAAGAAGTAGCTACAAGAGTTTGCTTCATAGAACGCCATGAGATAGCAGTACCTCCATATGTAAACACATATCCAGTTTGTGATCGAGCGTTATGAGGATCAGATAAGTATTCTGCATCTGCAAAACCAACTAAACATGTCTTTGATAAATTTGAAAATAACAAGTCCATATCTTTCGTACCTTGGAGATAACAGAGTGTATGTTTAATGCCATTCCAGTGCCTTCGTGTTGGACATGAACTAAATCTTGCTAGGAGATTCACAGAAAAAGCTATGTCCGGTCGTGTATGACTAGCAAGATACATCAATGCTCCTATTGCACTTAGGTATAGTACTTCAGGACCAAGAACCTCTTCATTAATATCCCGAGGGCGAAAAGGGTCTTTATCTGTATCAAGTGATCTAACAATCATTGGACTGCTTAAAGGATGCGCTTTATCCATGTAAAACTTGCTTAACACTTTCTCAGTATATGTTGTTTGATGTACAAAAATTCCATCCTTTAGATATTCAATTTGTAGTCCCAAACAAAATTTGGTTTTACCAAGGTCTTTCATCTCGAATTCTTTCTTTAAGCATTCTATTGTCACATAGATCTCTTATGGAGTCCCAATGATATTCAGATCATCAACATATACTGCAATGATGACAAATCCCGACCCTGATTTTTTTTATAAAAATACAAGGGCTTATAGGATCATTTTTATAGCCTTGACTCAATAGGTATTCACTTAGATGATTATACCACATGCGTCCAGATTGCTTTAGCCCATAAAGGGATCGATTCAACTTGATGGAATAATGTTCTCGGGAGCCCGAATTTTCTGCTTCCGGCAGCTTAAATCCTTCTGGGAGTTTCATGTCAATATCCTTTTCAAGTGGTCCATACAAATAAGCTGTAACTACGTCCATGAGACGTAAGTCAAGTCCCTCTCTAATTTCCAGACTAATTAGAAATCTAAATGTAGTTGCATCCACCATGGGAGAATAAGTCTCTTCATAATCAATACCAGGTCTTTGTGAGAATCCTTGTGCAACTAATCGAGCTTTATATCTCACAATTTTACCTGATTCATTTCTTTTCCGCACAAATACCCATTTGTATCCCACTAGTTTTACACCTTGAGGTGTTCGGACTACTGGTCCAAAAACTTCTCTCCTTTCAAGAGATTTCAGTTCTGATTCAATTGCTTCCTTCCATTTTGGCCAATCGTCTCTTTGTCAACATTGCTCAATAGACTTAGGTTCATGATCCTTTTCATTTTTCGTTATATCTAATGCAACATTGCATGCAAAAATATCATCGACGTCGCTTTGATTTCGGTTCCAAGTAATACCAGACATGCTATAATCTATTGAGATCTCTTCATTTACAGGTACCTGAGTTTCTTCTGGAACTAAATTTCCGATCATGTCAAACGCCTCTTCAGGAGAGTTTTGTAAATTTATTTCATCCTCGACCAGACCATCTTCATTCTTTGCCCCCTTTCTTTTTCGAGGATTTTTATCCTTGGAACCAATTGGTCTGCCACGCTTCTGGCGTGCTCTAGACTCACTTCCAATTCTAGTTTGTCCTTCTGGGATCTTAAATTTAAATGGGGCATTTACAGCTGAAATGTGTGACTTCGTCACTCTTTTTGGGTCAGTAAAAGCATCTGACAATTGATTAGCTAACCTTTGTAAATGAATTATCTTTTGAACTTCAAGTTCACATTGTTTAGTACGAGGATCAAGATGAGATAATGATAATTCATTCCATTTAATTTCCTTTTCCAACTGTTTGTCATCTCCTCCTAAACTTGGGAAAACAGACTCGTTAAAATGACAATCTGCGAAACGAGCCCTAAATAAATCCCCTGTGGTTGGCTCAAGATATTTGATTATAGATGGGGATTCAAATCCAACATATATTCCCAACCTTCTTTGGGGACCCATTTTTGTGCGTTGTGGTGGAGCTATAGGTACATAAACCGCACAACCAAAAACTCTAAGATGGGAAATATTTGGTTCCTGACCATGAACCAATTGAGATGGGGAGAATTTATGATAACTCGTTGGCCTGATGCGAATAAGTGATTCTGCATGTAGAATAACATGTTCCCAAGCAGAAATCGGGAGTTTACACCTCATAAGTAATGGTCTAGCAATGAGTTGAAGTCGTTTGATTAAAGATTCAGCTAGACCATTTTGTGTATGAACCTGAGCTACAGGATGTTCAACATTTATCTCAATCGACATGCAATAATCATTAAAAATTTGAGAAGTAAATTCACCAGCATTATCAAGACGAATATTCTTTATAGGTGTATCCGAAAAATGCGCTCGTAATTTTATTAATTGAGCAAGTAGTCTCGCAAACGCCAGGTTTCGAATTGATGATAAGCATACGTGGGACCATCTTGTTGATGCATCAATCAAAACCAAAAATATCTAAATGGTCCACTTGAAGGGTGTATTGGGCCACAAATATCCCCTTGTATTCGTTCAAGAAATGATATCGATTCATGATTAATTTTAGCTGGTGATGGTCGTATAATCAATTTACCTTGTGAGCATGCAGAACATGAAAAGTTATTATGAATAATATGTTGGCTCTTTAGTGAATGACCACATGAATTTTCAACTATCCTTCGCATCATTGTAGAACCGGGATGGCCTAACCGGTCGTGCCAAGTAATAAAGTTATTAGTAAACTTCGGGTTTACTGTAACATTATTTGTTTCAATCATAACAATATTTGTGTAGTACAATCCGCTAGAGAATGTTGGTAGCTTCTCCTTAATATGCTTAAAGCCTTGGGTTATACTCGTGATTTGAAGGAATTCAACATTTCCCTCACATGTTGTCTCAATATGATATCCATTGCTGTGGATATCTTTGAAACTCGACAAATTTCTTTGAGACTTAGGTGAGTATAATGCATCAATTATTTCAATTTTTGTTCCCCAAGGTAACAATATATTTGCTCTTCCGGAGCCTTCAATAATATTCTTACTACCTGAAATTGTTGTAACATTTGCCCTCTTCATTATCAAGTGGGAAAAATATTTCTTATTTTTGAATATGCTGTGAGTAGTTGCACTATCCGCAAGACATAATTCTTCACCATATAATTGGCCGTGGGAAAAAATTCATGTATTTTTAACAAAAATAAAAATAAAAAAATACGTAACTACAACTTGTTATAATATGTATAAATTATTCTAAGTTATTTCAAATATTAAAAAAAAACCAAAATTGTGAAAACCCCATATATGCCAAATTTGTTTAATTTTCTTAGTTCACAATTTATCAAAATTATAAGATATGATATAACATATTCCGAACTCCATAAGTAACATGATTAACGATTAAAGTCCTATGTTAAATAAATACAACATATTACTATGATGCAATAGGCGAATGAGAGAATATATACATCCATAAAATCATGTGAAACTATGAAAAAGTTACTATACAACTCTAATATGCATCCATAGTGATAAATAAAAATAATAATAAAATAATAATAAAATAGTCATAGATTAAAATTGTAGCCATAACAAACGGAATGATATACTTATACCAATCAAATTATCATTTATATGTCAAGTATATATATATATATGATTTTATATTCGTTTAATAACAAACAACCAAACAAAATTGAATAAGATCACTCAACAAAATTAATAGACTAATAATGCCCTCCTATAAACCAAAGAAAATTCGTGCATTATATGTAAAACATGTACCTCGATGTTTTCGCATAAACGTGTGACACAAGCGTAACTTTTATTTACTTTATTAATATCGTAGAAGCAATATTCTATGATAACTAGAAACAAACCAATTTACGCATATACAATATACAAATTGTACTAATATATGATATACAAATTGTAGTACTAAATGAGGACTTACCTTACTTTTGATAAGAATTGAGATAAATTATTGAAATAACCGACCTATTCCTTTTGCTTTATTAACGCGCAATCGTGCTGATAACGTATTATAATATTGTAGAGAATGTAATATAGATGTGTGTATTTCTCATTACTAGAATGGGGTATATATACATGTAATGGAATGAGAGTTATGCCATAGGATACTAGAAAGACAAGTCTAGAAGCATCCTATATTGAAAGACATTGAAGGACATTCATTATATAACCTATGGGCATCCACACATACAATAAGTTTTATAATATTCACATCTCAATTTGTATATTTTTATGATTTACATTACAATTTATCAAGAACAACCAAAATAAAAAAAATATTACTTCCATATATTTATCGATTATATATAATTGTAAAAAAGCATGTTTTTGTTTAATACAGAACTAATCAAACAATATTTGTAAATTACTCAGTATTTATATTTCATAACATATCAACTGTAAAATAAAGAAATTGTTGAATAAAAAATGTGAAAACATTAACGGAGCTATCCAAATTACGTAAATCAACTTTTTTACAACGTAATTAATTATGAATAAAAGTACAACAAAATATTTCTCAATTGATGATACTTACCAGAGTATTTATTTAGCTTTTTTTATAACTTGATAATTAATATATGTGACCGCATATTTAAAAATCACTAGATGAGTAAATAAAAGTAAAACATTTTTAGACTTTATCAGTCTCAACAAGTTTTTTTTACAATGCATCTAATTAAAATAGTTTTATGATAGTATTCCAATGGAAAAATAAGTGTACCACAATTATAAACTACTCCCTCAATTCTTTTTTTTTTCGTGATGGGGGAACCCGTAACCGCTATATTCAACGCCTATAAGGTAAACCTTCAAATATACATAATAACCTGAAAACCACGTATACCAGGTAAGCCACCCGAAAATGACAGCCTCTAAGTCTAGAAGCCATAAACTCATTTCATAAATATTCCACAAGATTGATATTCAAGAAATTTGAATATGAGTCCCTCGAAAATTTCACCCATTTTAATCACTCCCTCCATTCAATCTTATTATCCTCATTTTTCATAAAAGTTGAAATAATATACATTTCATATATATGTAGCATTATCCAAAATTAACCTACATAATCAACTGCTCTTTTCGCCTCAATCATTTGTTTACCTTTAGTTTTGACACAAAAACACATGGAAGAGAAAGCGACCAGTTATTGGTTGATAAATGGATCAAATTGAATGTGGAGGATCAAATTGAATGTGGAGGATAAAATCGCCCCTCAAAGGCTTTCCAAAAGATAAACAATTCACCAAGACACCCTAAAATAAAATAGATAAACAAATGAAGAGACGAATCATAGGAACTATCAGTCTACTAACATTTCCACGCTCCACTCTAATAATATTGTCTTAACTCTTTTTATAATAAAAGGAATAAATTATGTAGTTTATCATCTTCTTTGATAAAAAGCAAACAAAAAAATTAGCTATATGATTATTAAGTAGGGAAATCAACAAAAAAATTTTGTAATGCAATTAACCTCTGTTTAATCAGAACTATTGACTTACTTGCATTTAAGAGTTAGTTATATTATTCATTCCTTAAGAAATGAAATTAAAAATATTGTGATGGGGAAATTATATATGTGTATATCATATAGTGGTTGTACTTTGTATCTCTTAATCTAATAATAAGTTGATAGCCGCGTCCTACTCTATTGTTTCATACTCCGTACAATTAACTTTCTGTGTGCATTTTTAATATCAAAATCGAAAATAAAGCAAACTTATTACATTTTTGTTTAGAGATATTTGGAATGTGAAATATTTTTTATGTCTCATTAAGTTTTCTCAAGAGCTAACACTTATAAATTCTTAAATGAAATAGTTTAGTAAACCAAAATCTTAATATGACCTGGTATAAAACTTAAGTAAAATAATTTTTTTTTGAAGTTAACAATGTTTATAAAAATATACCTATGCACTGACCATTATTATAAAACCATACCCGTGCAATTTTGCACGGGCTTAAAACTAGTGTTATTATAAACGAAAAACTCTTCTTTCACAATTAGGGTACGATTTATTATCATAGAACACCTTAAAAACTCTGAATATATTAGTTTTGCTACTTGATTGATTCATCAAGACTATTTCTTTAGTTCAAACTTGTAATCGATATTTTCACTAATCTTCTTTCGTCAGTTATTATTAGATCGTTAGTTATTCTTTGTTCAATCTTTTATTCATTGTTAATCATGTTTACCTTATTTATTATCGCTGTTAATGACATCATTGTGAGTAGCTAAATTCCTATCTAGGGTTGAAAGGGGATCTAGGATTGTTAGAAGGGGTAGATTAATTTAATGATTTGTAATCCCATGGTTATCGTTTGATTATCGTCTTAAACCTAGTTGATTAAGTAATGGCCAGGATTAACTAATTAGTCTCACAAATTAAGATTTTCACCGACAAGGTTAAGACTAATATAGGCTACGATAATTGAATAGAACTCGTTTAATGATAGCGATCGCATGTTAAAGATCTAAAGGGCATAATTGAATCGATCGATCTTGTGACCTTAGAAAACTTTATTGCATGTTAATTGATTATCCCTCTACCCCAAATCATAATTCTAGTGAACCTGAGACCCTAAACTTTTAATCTTATACAATTCATCTTTTATTATTACAATTAGTTATAGAAAACCTTAAACCAAATCTTATAAATTGTTACCTTAAGACGAACTTAGTTATAGCAAATAGATTATCACCGCCTCCTTTTGGATTCGATACCTTGCTTATCACTGACTATTAGTTAGTACTGAGTTAAGATTATTTTGATTTATGGAACGCGACTTTACCCCTATCAACCACCACCCCCTCTCGGGACACTCATACCTCTTGACCCACCACCTTGATCTTGACCTACCACCACCGCGCCACCACAACCCAACCATCATTATCAATTATCTTGTAAACCCTAATTTCATCATTTATGTTCACAAACAAAAAAGTTCTCCATAAATGACAAATTAAATAAATTACAACAAGTAATATTAAATAACTGATAAACAAATAAATTACTTAAATTGATTAGGTTTAAGATTGGAAGGATATTAGCTATAAAGTTAATGATTAAGTGTATACGAAAGAGTAAATCCGTACATAAAAAAGTAATTACTAAAAAATAAGCCTATATGAGTTGTAGATACATACTCATTTTTAAAGTGTGTTATGTTTCTTTCCCGAATAAGGCCGACTTGGTTCTATCTTAGGGCAATTTCTCTCAAGCCTAAAATCAAAAAGTGCGAGTTAACTTTTTATACCTATCTTATTTACCGACTTTCAAAATTTACGCCTGAATACGTCAATTACAAGATGTAGAATTGTTGTGTTGCGACTTGATAGTTACTCCCCCGTATCAATAATTTGTTAACCTTGATTAAAATTTTCCTTACAAACAGTATAAAAGATTAACAAATGACTAAAACAGGAAAAGTACAATTAAGTTACCCTTTGTAGTGGAGAAGAAGCCGACTCAGTAGCAAAACTGCAACATCAACAACACACAACCTTGTATTTTTACTTATTCTGACACACCACTAATGATGACAATGGTTTTTTTCTTTTTGGAAGTTTGCGTGGAAACAAGCATAGTATCATAAGGTACCTTGGTTGTCGCCTGCCTAAATATAAAGGGCTTGTGCCGCTAAAGATTGACAACGGTCAACTAAAGACGACTACTTGTTAACAAGCAACTCTAGCAAAAAATGATATGATTCTAGACTAACAAAAACGTTTTCACAACATTGCTAGAGTTTTTAAAACAATAATTGTAACTAAGCAATTACGTGGTTAATAACATATGATTCTCAACTTATGTTCTTTAGCTCTCGCACTCATTTTTTTTTATTATAAAACGCCTAATCTTTTAAGTTTGGTCCATTCCATATTCTTAATACATGTTTGGGCCAACCCTTTATCCTTCAAAGTAGGCTCATATATCCCTAATGTATCAAATTTAGTATTCTGGCTAATTTAAGCGCAAAGTATTGTAATACCCTATGTTAAATTATTATTAATTAATTGAATTTAGTTCTAGCTAAATATAATTTCCCAAATAGAGTGAATTTTTCTCATTTCAATTTCACTCCAATTTAAGTTTATCTAACTTTATTTGAGTTAAACCCAAGTTTCACAAACGTATTTTAGATGCCACCGCATATTAATTAGGTAAGAAATGGAACTAGATGGTTAACTGGCGATTGAATATAAATGAGAAGCCAACCAACTCGGTCAAAAATGAAGTTCACTTTCTTGGATTAATTATATCCAAAGAAGGAGTCTCGGTCAATCCAGAGAATGTCAAGGCAATCCATGATTGGCCTACATCAAGAAATGTGACAGAAGTGAGAACTTTTCATGGGCTAGCTTCATTGTATAAGAGGTTTATTCAAGGCTTTAGCTCTATCATGACTCCTATCACATAATGTATGAAGAAGGGGGAATTCAAATGGAATGAGAAGGCTAATAAAGTCTTTTAACACCTTCAAGGACTTGTTGTGCAATTCACTTATCCTAGTCCTTCCCGACTTTAACAAGTTGTTCGAAGTTGAGTGTGATACAAGTGGCATAGGCATTGGAGCAGTACGTGTTGATGAAAGATCACAAGCCAATGGCTTAATTCAGTGAGAAGCTCAATGGAGCTAAACTAAACTACTCTACCTATGATAAAGAGTTCTATGCAATAGTGAGGGCCTTGAACCATTGAGGTCATCATCTTAAACCTAAGCCATTTGTACTGCATTCTGACTATGAGGCTCCCACGTACATCATTGGCCAACACAAGCTCAATCCAAGTGTTGAGCTAGTTTGTTGATGATGACATTCCTAATTAATATGTGCCTCTTAGTTAAGTTTTCAGGAAAATTATGAATCTCCAAACAAGATTTAATCAATTATGAATCTCCAAGCAAGATTTGTTGAAGTGTTGATGAAGTGTTAAATGCCAAGAAAGTTGAGCTGTAATGAGTCATCTAATTGTAAAGATAGAAAAGTATGATACTTACAACTGCAACAGTCCTTGCAACCGTTGCCTCATCTGTTTCTGTTCAGAAACAGTGAGCACGACTGTTGCTTATGTCTGACATTCTTTAATCATTCAAATTTGAAAGCTTCAATCGATTTCACTTGGAAATGAATTTCAATTGTTCTGAAATGATTTGCAACTTGTTTGAAAAGGGATGAGAAGGAATCTTTTTGAAAAGTTTCTTCCTTAAAATTGCATAGACAATCTTTTCTTCACAAAAAAGCAAAACTTGGTTTCTCTCTTAAAGTGTTTGTCATCTTATGATTTTCACCCTTGGAAAATCAAAGGGTAAAACTCTTTTTCTGATTTCTTGAGCAGCCCACCCTTCCCCTTATCTTTGATCTTTTGTCACTTATGAAAACCCTAGTCAAAGAACATCCATTTTGCTTGATAAGGGTAAAGGCGCGTCACCTTAATCAAAATAATCATAATTCACTACTAACTAATAGTCAGCGGTAAGTAAGGTATCGAATCCACAGGGAGGCGGTAGTATTCTAATATGTTAAACTAGGTTCGTCTCTATAGTAACAATTTCAAGGTTTTAGATTGGTGTTTCTAAACTAATAGAAAACAATAACAATAAAGAGGTAAAATCAATAAGATTAAAAGTCTAGGATCTCAGGTTCACTAGGATTATTGTTCAGCGGTAAGGGTATAATCAACTATCATGCAATAAAGTTATCTAAGGTCACAAGATTAGTCGATTCAATTATGCCCTTTACATCTACAATTTAACATGCGATCGCTATCATTAAACGAGTTCTATTCAATTATCGTATTCTATCATAGTCTTAACCCGGACGGTGTTAATCCTAATTTGCGAGACTAATTAATTAATTCTGGCCAGTAATTAAGCAATAGATTTAAAACGATAATCAAACGATAACCATGCTATTGCAATTCAATTAATTAGTCTACCCCTTCTAACAATCCTAGATCCCCTTTCAACCCTAGATAAGAATTTAGCTACTCATAACGATATTAATAACAACGATAATAAATAAAGTAAATATGATTAACAATAATGAAAGGATTAACAAAGAATAATTGAAGAACTAGAAAGTAACTAATTGAATAATAAAGGTAGATTAAAGAGTACCGATTACAAGTTGAACTAGACAATAGTCTTGATGAATCAATCCAGTAGCAAAGTAAACAAAAGTTGAGTTTCTAATATTAAAGCATACCCTAATTGTGAAAGACGAGTTTTCCTTTTATAATAAAAATCTAATTAACTAAGTTAAACTAATTTAGGAAAGCTGCCAAACACTGGGTTGCTCGATCGAGCAAAGTGATGTTGCTAGATCGAGGATTCTTCAGCCCGACTCGATCGAGCAGAGTTAGGTTGCTCGAATCGAGCATCCTTCTTCAGATGGCTTGTTTCTTCGTTTTCCTTCATTTCTTCTCCACCTCTCTCGACTCCCGTGCCTAACCTTCTACGATATGACTCCGCTATGCTCCATACCAACTCAAAAAGCTCCAAATGCATCCAACCTGCATGAAAACATAATAGAAGCGGCAGAATCGATATTCTAGCTAAAATAGCATAGAAACAAGCAAGGAAAGACAATAAATTGAATCTTATGTATTTCAGGGAAGCATAAAATATGTAAATAAATAGTGATCATCAAACTCCCCCAAACCAATCCTTTGCTTGTCCCTAAGTAAAACACTCAACACTATAGAAGGACAAACATACAAATGGTGAATGAAAAACTCAAAGCTAATGTTAATGCACATACAAATCCCAAGCTATCCATATCTATAACAAAGTAATAACCAAGTTGCACCAATAAAATAAATTTAAAGGCACGAAAAAACTAGAAAACGCAGCTCATATTCCAAGATTTTACATGATACCGTAGTATAGACAAAACCCAAATACCTTTCAATTTTGCAAGGCTCAATTTGTCGAATTCTCGCGGATTCACTCATGCACTCATAAGTTTATGTAATGGTGAGTTTTGTAAAGATAGAAAGAAATATAAACACCCACTCAACTTATGAAACATGCATGCATTCTAATGTGATAGTAATTTCCCCAACTAATACGCATTCGCTATAAAGTACATGAATCAAGACAATAAGGGAGGCTAATGGGTGAAGGTAAAGAAGTGGATTGTGCCAAGGCACGTATGGGAATGTGGGGCTAAGACCGGTAGTCGCAGCGACACTTACCAAAACAACTCTACAAGACTAACACAAACCAACACCCGACTAGAGAAATTACCTTAAACTTTGACAACACAAGAGAGATATCGATATTGCTCTCTAAAAATTATTCCCTTTTATTATCCCTTGAACAATTTCATGAAGCAACACATATTTTTTTTCTTTTTTCCTTTTTTTTTCCTTTTTTTTTTTTTTTCATATCTTCTTTCTTTTCTCTTTTTTTTTCATAACTTTTGCTTCATAACATTTCTCAACAAAGGGAATAAATGACACAATTTCCAACATACTTGCTATGCCCATTTGATATTCTTTTTGAAATCCCAACCCAACAATAGTAGATAAGTAGACAAGAAAAAGCATGCAACTGTGACTGTCCCGATAAGGTAGGCAAATTCTAGGAATGTAGCTATTAGATAGGTTATAAAAGAGGCTACAAATGTTCAAAAGGGCTAAACAAAAGGTAATGTAAGGCTTATTTGAACGGTAAAAACCGCATTTCCTCATGTACTTATCAAATGAACGCGTATAGTATCAAGAAACTAATGTCATACTTATGCAATTTGATGTTACATATTCCACAAGGAGTACCGCACTCATAAACCTAAAGACAATGAGACCAGTTTATTAATGTTCCTGGCCTAGGAAGCTCTATAGACCTCAGAATTTTAAGTGGTTTACCAACTAAAAATGGCCAAATCTAATTAGAATAACGTATGTCAAAAACGGTAACGACTTGTTCTATGAGCTTTGTTTTCAAAAGTAGTAAGTTAAAACAATGTACATGGATAACTTATTTAGGATTCAAATGCAGAAACAATGCAAATTATCATCATTGTTATTCAACTTCACCAAGACTCGGCCTAACAAAATAACATGTTTTTGGATTTTGTAAATTTTTCAATTTTTTTTTAATAAACACACAACGGAAATAAACACACAATATAAATAAAGACTCTCCCCAAACCTAAATGTTACAGTGTCCTCAGTGTGACGCTAACAGCACAACAATCACATAACAACCAACAACAACAACCTAGAGGACACAACGAACAAAGGGAAATGAGGAATAACTAAAAGAAAATACAATAAAATAAAGTACAAGGATATATAATACCAGCTGTAAAAACATAGCCTCCCCCAAACCAGCAGCAAAATGGGGGCGTAGTGACCAGCTGTCACTACATCTCATCAGTCGGGTTCAAGTTCAGGTTTCGTTACCTCGGTTACCTTAGGGGGGTTACCTAAGCTATACACCTTTTGTAACTTCCATTCCTCTCCTGTCAGCAGGTTTTCCATCTCAACTACTTCCTTACTCCGTGAGCTTCCAGCTTCAGCAGTGGTGGAAATTAAGGCGATCTCCAGAGGATCCCTATTCAAATACAAAGAGAGACAGTCATCAACAGTAAAATCCACAATATCAACCCTATGACATGTCTCTTCTAGCAGGGGGTGTTTCATTGCATTTTCTAAATTGAAAATAATAGTGTCATCCCCCACTGTTAGTGTAAGTCTCCAATTCTTAATATCTATAACCGCCCCCGCAGTATGGAGGAATGGTCGTCCTAAGATGATAGGAATTTGGGTGTCCTCAGCCAAATCTAATACAACGAAGTCAACTGGTATGAAAAATTTTCCTACTCTAGTCGGTACGTCTTCTAAAATTCTCAAAGGGTGTTTAATAGAATGGTCGGCCATTTGTAAGGTCATGGTTATAACATTAAGTTGACCCATATTTAGCTTTTTACATATAGAAAATGGCATTATATTAACACTAGCCCCTAAATCACAAAGGGATGTATCAATAGATAAACATCCTATATTACAAGGAATAGAAAAACTCCATGGATCCTTTAGGTTAGGTGGTGATCGGGATTGTAACATAGCACTGCATTCCTCATTAAATGCAACCGTCTCCACTTCATTAAAGGACCGCTTCCTTGTCAATATGTCCTTCAGAAATTTTGCATAAGCCGGCACTTGAGTGATCAACTCAGTAAACGATACACTAACTTGCAAATTCCTTACTACTTCCATAAACCTTCCAAACTGTTTGTCGAACTTGGATTTATGTTGGCGGTGAGGAAAAAGAAGTGTAATTGTGATTGGCTCGGCTTCTTTTGCTTTTGTAGATGAAGTAGATGACTTGTCAGTCTGGTTAGGGGTTGCTCGATCGAGCAAAGGAGCTGCTCGATCGAGCAAAGGAGCTGCTCGATCGAGCAAAGGAGCTGCTCGATCGAGTTTTTCAAAACAGGAACTTTCAGAAACTCCTCGAGCAGATTTTTCGGATTTTTCAAAGGTTTCTCGATCGAGCAAAAGGATGTTACTTGATCGAGCATCCTCTTTTTCAGGCACTTTTTTGCTGGTTTCCGAATTTTGACGAGCAACTTCCATACTTTCGTCGTTCTCACCCCCATTTATTTCCGGGCCTTTGTAATGGGTCCCACTCCTCAAAGTAATAGCATTGACTTGTTCATGTGAAGGGTGTCCCTGAGGGGGAAGATTGCTCGGTTGTCTGTGTGGATTTTGAATTGCCAATTGGGCAATTTGAGTATCCACTATCTTGTTATGTGCGAGCAATTGAGAGATCTGAGCATCTTGCTTTTGTTGTATCATGAGACTTTGCTGCAACATGTCTTTTAATTCCGCCATATCATTACTTGGAGGTGGTGGAGGTGGAGCTTGTTGAAATTTTTGGCCTCCTTGATTTGGACGGTTATAATTGTCTTGAGAATTGCAATTTTGAGGAATCACATAAGAGGAACCTCGTTGCTGAGGTGGCGACGGTAGGATTAAGAACATTCTGACTTTGGTAGGATAAATTTGGATGCTCTCTCGTCCTTTCATTATAAAAGTTCGAGTACGGTGTACCTTGTTTAAAGGATTGAAAAGCAAGTAGTTGTTCAACCGTACTCATACACTTTACCGCATTATGCCCCATGGTACCACATCTTTTACAAGTTGACTCTTGTTGAATCATGACATGGACCGTTTGTTTATTTTCCAGAGTTTTGGAAGTTTGTAATTCAGCAATTTTAGCAGTTAATGCCTCCAACTGAGCTGCAACGGCAGTCTCCGAACTTCCGCGCCTCGCATTACCCCTGGGATTGTCATACTCAGCAGTGTGAGTAGTTATCTCATCAATCAACTTCCAAGCATTAGCATCGGTAGTGTTATTTTAGAATCTTCCATTGGCAGCAGAATCTAGCAATGCTATCTGATAATCATATAACCCGTTGTAAAACTGGTTGCATAGGAACCAAGTATCAAAATCATGATGTGGGACGGATTTGACAAGTTTCTTGAAGCGAACCCATGCCTCATTAAAGTTCTCAGTGGGACTTTGTTTGAAGCTTGTGATTTGACTTCGAATGGCGTTGGTTTTCTGTGGCGGGAAATATCTTTTGTAGAATGCAAGAGCCAGAGAATTCCAATCAGTGATGCCAAGTGCATCCACATCTAACTCACCCAACCAATATTTTGCCCCGTCTCGTAGTGAAAAGGGGAATAACACCAATTTGATTTGATCTTGCGTTACCCCATCCGTTAAAGGAATAGAGCAACAATAGTTGGTGAATTTTTCCATATGCTTCGCAGGATCCTCAGTGGGGCTTCCTCCAAACATGTTTTGCTCCACCAAAGAGATATAAGATGAACGAATCTCAAAGGTTCCATTACGCGTAGTAGGGAGTTTGAATCCCTTGGGACTAGATGCAACGGTAGGCTCCGAATGGCTGGCTAAAGTAGGTATGGTTGTAATGGGTGCAGAAATATGTGTATCCTCTTCTAAGGATGGTTTTTCTGCGACACATTCAGCGTAAACTGTGTCAAGCGTACTCAAGTCTTCCGCTTCTTGAATTTCCTTCCAAAAGATTCGTCTAACTCGGAGGCTCTTCTCTGGTTCGGAATCGTAGTGTACAAGATCGGACATGGAACACCTGGGCATAAACAAACACTAAAGAAAAGGATAAGAACGATCTCAAGGAACTTAGGTTCCCTGAGACGAAGAAAAAGACAAACTAAGTAGAAAGAAACAGAAAACTGTTGCCTCCCCGGCAACGATGCCAAATTTGATAAGGGTAAAGTCGCGTCACCTTAATCAAAGTAATCCTAATTCTCTACTAACTAATAGTTATCGGTAAGTAAGGTATCGAATCCACATGGAGGCGGTAGTATTCTAATCTGTTAAACTAGGTTCGTCTCTATAGTAACAATTTCGGGGTTTTAGATTGATGTTTCTAAACTAATAGCAAACAATAACAATAAAGCGGTAAAAGCAATAAGATTAAAAGTCTAGGGTCTCAGGTTCATTAGGATTATTGTTTAGGGGTAAGTGTATAATCAACTATCATGCAATAAAGTTATCTAAGTTCACAATATCGGTCGATTCATTTATGCCCTTTAGATCTACAATTTAACATGCGATCGATATCATTAAACGGGTTCTATTCAATTATCGTAGCCTATCTTAGTCTTAACCCGGCCGGTGTTAATCCTAATTTGCGAGACAAATTAATTAATCCTGGCCAGTAGTTAAGCAAGTAGATTTAAAACGATAATCATGCTATTACAATTCAATTAATTAGTCTACCCCTTCTAACAATCCTAGATCCCCTTTCAACCCTAGATAAGAATTTAGCTACTCATAACGATATTAATAACAACGATAATAAATAACGTAAACATGATTAACAATAATGAAAGGATTAATAAAGAATAATTAAAGAACTAGAAAGTAACTAATTGAATAACAAAGGAAGATTAAAGAGTACCGATTACAAGTTTGAACTAAAGACAATAGTCTTGATGAATCAATCCAGTAGCAAAGCAAACAAAAGTTGAGTTTCTAATATTAAAGCGTACCCTAATTTTGAAAGACGAGTTTTCCTTTTATAATAAAAATCTAATTAAGTAGGTTAAACTAATTTAGGAAAGCCGAAAGCTGTCAAACACTGGGTTGCTTGATCGAGCAAAGTGATGTTGCTCGATCGAGCATCCTTCAGCCCGACTCGATCGAGGAGAGTTATGTTGCTCAATCGAGCATCCTTCTTCAGATGGCTTGTTTCTTCGTTTTCCTTCATTTCTTCTCCACCTCTCTCGACTCCCGTGCCTAACCTTCTACGATATGACTCCGCTATGCTCCATACCAACTCAAAAAGCTCTAAATGTATCCAATCTACATTAAAACATGATAGAAGCGGCATAATCGATATTCTATCTAAAATAGCATAGAAACAAGCAAGGAAAGACAATAAATCGAATCTTATGTATCTAAGGGAGGCATAAAATATGAAAATAAATAGTGATCATCATTGCTCACATGCTTGAGAGGGGACTCTCTCAAGGCATTTCTTTATCATTTTCAAATCATTTATTCCTCTATAAATAAGAGAGCACTCATCTCTCTTTTCCTTAAGACTTTCCAGAGAAAAGAAACACATTTCATTGCAAAATTGTTTTCAAAATTTTCAAGCTTTTAAACTTTGCAAAAGCTTTCTTAAGTCTTCAAAATCACAGACATGACAACTGTTGCCTTAAGTATTGTATTGTCCTATCAAGAATAGTTAGATCTTAATGAATTCTCCTTCGTTCTTTTCACAAGAACAAAATCAGAGAATTTGATCTTGTAGCTTTCTTAGATAGAGAGTCGAGTTTGAGACGGAGTAGTCTTAAGCTCTTTTCGCAACCAGAGTAGGTTGTTGGTCCTTTTTATTGTAAGGGTATTAAGTAGTCGGAGTAGATCACTTAATTGAATCAATAAGAAGAAAATTGGACGTAGGTCTTTGAGAGTTGGCCGAACCAATTCAAAACTATTGTGTTGATCTCTCGTTATTTAGTTTCCGCTGCAATTTGCTTTACTTGCTTATTTCGTATTTCTTCTAAATCAACAGTCCTTAATACTGTCAGCTTCATTTTGTAGCCTTTACTTCATTTGCTAAGACGAACAAGTAACAGTCAGACTTACTGTCACATACAGTTTACAACAACTTTCTCTTTAAGTAATACACTCTTGATAACTTAATTCATTTGATGTATTTACTTCTTACTTTCAAGGACAATCAACTTTCTTTAATCCATAAAGATTAAGTTGAAATTTTCAAAGTGGTACCTAATTCACCCCCTCCCCCTCTTAGGTACTTGGAATCCAAACCCTTCAATTGGTATCAGATCCTCGTGCTCTTGATATACGCTAATCGCCTTTGAGTTTGATTCTAGGCCTATGGATTCCTCAAAACATTCCAAGATCCCGATCTTTACCGGTGATAATTTTGGATGGTGGAAACTCAAAATGGAACACTACATCAAAAGTATTGATTACCAATGTTGGAAAATCATTAAAGATGGACCACTCATTATTGAAGATAAGGACACGATGACGGGATATTCTACGGTCAAACTCGAAAGAGATTGCAATGAAAATGATTTTAAATTGGCCGAGAAAAATTCTAAAGCAATGACTATTCTTCAAAGATGTGTTGGCGAGGAGGAAGTGAGTCGTATATCCAGCTGTATGACGACTAAACAAATATGGGATGTCCTTGAACTTGCACATGAGGGAACCATACAAGTTAAGAAACAACGTATAGACCTTCTCATAAAAAAATATGAGATGTTCCATATGTTGAAGGATGAGTCCATCAATAGCTTGGCTTCTCGCTTTTCTAGCATAATTAATGAGCTTAAGAGTCTAGGAAGGGTTTTCGAGTCCGAGGACATCATTCGAAAAATTCTTCGTAGTCTTACTGTAACAACCCGAAAAGTACCCAATTTTTCTAGTAAAATTTCGTAAGGATACTTTTCAGCAAGGTTAAGTTTTTAAAATAGAATTTATTGTTTCGAGTCGTATTTTAAAATTCCGAGTTCGTATTTGGAATTTCTGAGAGATTTCATGAAAATCCCGTTTTTAGTCATCTTTTGACTTTTCTTGACTTTTAAGTCGTCTTTGACTTTTCTTGACTTTTTAAAGTCGTCATTGACTTTTCTTGACTTTTAAGTCGTCATAAACTTTTCTTGACTTTTAAGTCATTTTTGACTTTTCTTGACTTTTAAGTCGACTTTGACTTTCGTTGACTTTCCCGACTCGCCTTGTAATTTTGAAGACCGAAATTTTATTTTAAAAAAATAATATTTTTAATTTATTTTTATTTAGATTTATTAGGATTTATGATAATTTAATAAAATTATTTTGAATTTATTCGGAATGTATAATAAGGTTTTACGGTTTAAACCCGAGCATCATTTAACTATTCCCGAGTCATCGTAAATCCCGAAACAAACCCGAAACCCGACTTTGGCATGAGTCACACGCCCATGTCACCTTTTTCCACTCACTTTAGATATTTTGAATTAATATGATTAAACTAATAATAATATCTAAGATATTTATTACTTTATCGATCCGTCAACGAAAATTACGCAAACCGTTTACAAAACAGACCCGACAATCACCCAAGTCACACGGCTCTCCTTCCTCTCATAGGGCTTGATATTTTCATTTCTTTTCATTAATATAACATAATATCTAGATATTTGATTTAATTAACTTAATATCTAATTAATTATCTTATTATAATAATCAAACCCGAGTCATTTCCGTAACAACAATTTCAAAACCCGACTCATTATTTCTTCTATAACTACACGGCTCACACACCCCACTTTACTCACTAACAACTTTTCATTTTACAATAAATCAAATTAAGATCAAATTAATCGTTCTTCATCGTTCTTCATTTGTTCTTGAGCGTTCTTCATCCTTTCTTCGTCGTTCTTGAGCAAAATCATCATAAAACCTTCATTTCTTAATTAAATCCGTCCTAACTTATATTTCTAGAATCTCCTCTCCGCTCTCCATCTTCAAGTACGGTTTAATTTCAAATCCTACAAAATCGTTTTCAACACTTTAATTATGGAAAATCAAGTTTTAATTCTAATAATGTTTTTCTTGTCATTTCTTATAGGGGAAGATTTTGAAGACGAGTTTGGTGACTCGTATATTTTAGGAGAAGATTAGAAGACGGGTTTCTTATTTTTCTTTAGTTCTTATTTTGGGTGCTAATTGATTTTGCTAGCTAAGGTAACGATTCCGAGTTACTCGACGATTTAATGTTACATAGCCTTTGTTGCTTTTGTTTCTTTTGTTTTTGGTTCATCTTTTGTTTTAGTTCATATTATTGTTACTTATGATTTTAGTAGTAACATGATAAGAAGTATGATATATATGTTGTATGGAATTTTTTTATATGTTTAGTGTTCTTGATAAATTTGTATGATTTATTTATAACCATGATTTTTGTATGAATGATGGTTGAATTGGTTGTTAAAATGGATGTTTGATTTTTAGAACATGTTAGAAATAAATTGGGTGTTGTTGTTAGGGTGGCCGTGTAAAATGGCTGGCAAAACCGACCCGAACCAGGCCGGTTCAGGCCAGTTCAGGCCAGGTCCAGGTCCGGTCTGGGCTGGTCCGTGAGTGGGCTAGTGGGTTGGGTCGATACTAGATTGTTTGGTTGTTGTTTTGACGGGTTTTAAATATGTTAAAGCATGCGGGAAATATTAAGAAAAGAGTTTAGAATTGTCGTCTCAAAACAGGCCCAAACCAGGCCGTGGGCCCATTCCAGGCCCGTGGTAGGTCCGGCCCAAATCAGCCCATGAGTCACCTTTTTAGTCTTGTGACGGTTTTTGAGTTTAGTGTTAATTTATCGTGTTTTCTAATATTTAGCAAGTGGGAAATTTTAATAAGTAAATTATTTAATTAAAAGTATTTTTCATAATATTATAATTCCTCACATGTTAGAAATTATAATACGAGATTGTAGTTTAAATTGATATCCTTTAAGTCAAACGGGTTTTCGTATGATTTTAATAATTCACATGTTAGAAGTTTTAATAAAATAACATGTAATGAATATGATGAATTTATAATCAAGTCTATGTGGTAAAGACTCTGTTTCTAGCCGGTTTGACCAAACGGGTTTGGTCAAACTAAGATCTAGTCAGCCCCGTTTTGACTGATGACCCGTCGCGGGACTCGGGTCGGGGATTTGTCTTCAGGTATGGTTTTATTTAATGAATGAATGAATGAGCCTTAGTAGATATGAGGCGATATGATATTTGAATATGATTTATGTGCAATTAGTCACATGATAGGAGGTTTTTCACGTGACTGTTTGATTATATGGTTGGTGTCGTGTTGACTAAGTACCCATAGAGAATTATGAGTATATGGCGTCTTGACCATTCTAATTCTAAATGAGTATCTTGGACCATGACATTGATAGGCCGTACTATCTTTAACGAGTATATGTTCACCTGTTGATAGCTTTTGTGTCACTGGCTTGGCCCTTTTGATACCAAGCCGGGGGCAGGGCTGCCTAATCCACTTTGGGAATGGAGCCAGCTTAAGTACTAGCCATCTCTGCTTAGGGGGTCGCCTAGTAGAGTTTCTCATGTACGGTTATGTCATGAGA